>JAYMSE010000027.1:0-99848 GCA_036897945.1 Silene undulata | reverse complement strand
TTGCTAGAGCTCTGCTGCCTTCTATTCGTCCATTTCTTAATATTATTTAGAGTGGGATGGGGTTCCAAATTTTTTCTTTTGTCTGTCGATATAAAAAAAAGAATGCTCTTTTTCTCTTCCAATTGAGTCAGAAGTCAATGCTCGCTTGCTTTGATGATTCTTAACCGTGAAGCGTTGGAGGCTTTGCTTTTCTTGATTTACTGCCGAAACGGGTCATACTTTCTTTTTTTATTTGTTTATATACGAGAACCCTTCTCACTGCCCAACGAATGCATTATTTGCTTTTGATTTAGTTTTTGCTTAAGACTCTAGTTCAGACCTAGCTTTGATTTTCTATATCTCAGCCTTTAGATTTGCTTTCTTAGATTAAGAACTACCACTCCGTTTCTATTCTTTTTGCGCTAAGGAATGTAAGAAGGAGCTCTACCTTTTTCCTCACTTGTTTCAGCTGAATCTTTGGTAAGAAAGGCTTCCTTGGATGGCTAAGGAATAGTCAAGCCAGGCAGGCGACAATAATTCCGTTTCTGACATTCCAGTGGATTCGGCTTACTTGGCTGAAATAGGTGCTATTTCCTAACGCGCTTACCCAAAGAAAAAAGGGGGTGCTTTTGGTCAAAATATGTGGGTGGTCCCCCGCTACGCTAGGGGAAGAGGTTGCGAAGCAGTCTTGGTTCTGGTCTCACGGCAAGCTCCCTTGTGGGCTGAGGAGAAGATCCCAAGTGCGATGCGGTCAATGGGAATAGGAGAGCAGTTGCTTATTATTATTGGAAAGTTCCTAAAAAGCCGGTCCGGTCCCATTAGTGCAGTGCTTATAAAGAAAAGAGATCTTTTTTCATGCTCCTAGTCAAGCTTTTATTTTCTCGCCCAAAGCTATTCGAATTTTTTAATTTGAAGTTACGGGCATACAACCAGTACTATGTCAAAACTCTGTGGTTGGCGGCCTTACTATGTTAACAAGCTGGACAGCATAGCAATCTTAATATAATAAGAAAGCGTAAATCGTCTCTTTTTTAGTTAGATTTTCGAAGATTCAAATAGCTGGTAAAGATTTCAAAGAGAGTTTGTGAAATCATATTCATATCAAATTGGTTGCAATGGATTGGCATGATCGTACTTCATGCCTGGATTTGACGAAGATAGTTTAGTAGTCTTGGCTTGCTTGAAACTTTGAAAGATAAATGATTTTAAATGCTGCTTGAGGAAAAAGCCGGTTCCCAGTTAGCCAAGGTTCAGAATTTCTTGGTCGGAGCGCTCTTGACTTTCTTTTATAAAGCTCGCATCATCAGCGAAAGATGCTTCTTCCGCATCCATCTCCTTAACGCATTTCTTGCTCAAAAGGGAGACTCCTGTGGATCTCAATCTTAAGTGGACAACTACCTCTACCTTATTCTTTATTCTTTTTTGCTTTTCTTTTGTGTGGATAGTTCATCTTTTTCTTGTTCGGTTTCCGGGCTACCAAAAAGCTTTATCCTATTTATGTTATGTGTGATTGCACTATGACCCCGAATTTAGTTCTTTTGATTTTAATTGATTTGCTTTATATTCGATCCTTGCTGAGGCATTATCTTATTCTAAATTAGAAAGCTCAACTGAAAGGAGAGTTACGAAGGGGAGTGCTCTTACAAGACCGCCAGGCGTGATCGTTGCGTAGCGGGCCGAGTGCCTTGTTGAACATGCATTTCAAAGATTGATTAATTAAAATAAATTTGGAGGCAGAAGTAGCAATCATAAGGCTAAAGTCGAGAGTTGTAGTTCCAAGTGGGTGTCAACACCTTATTTTTTTAAGAATTAATTAAGATTGAAAAAGGGCCTGTTAATGTGAATCTTTCTCGAAGATCGAAGTACGTTTATCAAAGAGAGAGGCCTGTCTGTAAAAGATCAAAGTCTGGGGTGCATAGCAATTTCAACCTCAAACATCGCATCCTTTCGACCGGCCAAAGTTGGGCAACGAGAAAAAGCAAGACTAGAAAATCTTTCAGATGTCTCAGTAGAAAGGGCGGGTTCAAAAAAGGACTCATTACCAAAAAGCTTTCCTACTCTTGGATGCAGTTTTGAGTTAGCTGATTGATTGTACTTCTTTTACAGAATGAGCTTTCCCTTAGATATAATGAGCTTTCCCTTAGATATGAGGATATGCCTGGATTGAAGCCGCTGAGCGAGCTTTTCCTAAGGAGCAGCTGTGCTCGGAGCAGAGTCAGACTAAGTCAATGCATTTGCTGCGTGAGATGCTAAGTCAGAGGTTTTCTTCCAAGACTAAGCATCCCTTTCCTTTACCTTTATAAAAGAGATTAAGAGGAGATATATAGTAAGAAAGGTTCAGTTCATAAGTCAAGAGTTCACGATCACACGTTGGTCTACTTCAAATTCAAAACAAGGCGCTAGCTATTCAATTGTCTTTTATAATTTTCTTCTTTTTTTCTTTAAATTGCCCCATTCAGTTTTTTCTGTCGAAGTGACTGGGATCACAGAAAATATTTAACATGAAGGAGAAGAGCAAGAATGACTTTGAATTCAACAAGAGCATTTTCTTCGGCCGAAAGAGCGTCTTCTTCAACCCTTGATACGGGTATTCTCCCGCTGCTCCCACTTCGGCTGCACTCCCACCCTCATGCTCAACGGACCCTGCTTTAGTCCTTTTATTTCTGCTTTATACATTTCACCTCGCCCCTTGACTCTCCGCCAAGCCCGTGGAGTTGTTGCGTCGATTGCTAAATTGTAAGAAATTTTCTTAAGAATGAAGTCTTTTGGAAGAAGAGGCAAATGGCAAATCAAATAATGTGGCGAGACTAAGGATAGGCTGGACGTAAACCCACGTCTTTTACTTTTCTTTCGATCGGGACACGGCTCACTAACTCTGCTGCTTCTGAAGGGGTCTTTTTACCGAAAGGAAAGGTGCATCATTTACTCTTAGAATAGTGCAATCCGAGGGCCTATCCCAAGACCCAGTTTCGGACAAGCATAATCTGACAACCTGGCTCCATGCGATCTCTCTGCCGATCAGAACCCACCTCTCAGAAAAAGTTAAAAGGGAAGGCTCTTGCTCTTCATTGGGGCGATCCACGCGAGAATACCTGAGATTGATGACCAGCAACGGGCAAGATGATTTAGCCAAAACAGCATCTTTGCTATCAAGATTCGTGCCCTAAAACTATACTATATTAGGGTTATATTCAAATGCAATGCTTTGTAGAATACTAGGAGATGAGAAGATAACTTCGGTTCGGGCTTAGAGAACAGACTTTTCCGGGGATTTTCATTTTAAAGCAAGACTGAGAATCTCGTGCAATCTGACCTTGTTTTGTTAGAAGGCTTCGCTCCTATCGCTCTTTGGCATTTCATTTTCTAAAGTGAGTTCATATGCCGCCTTGCAAGGGATTGTCATTCCTTTCTTTTCTTCTTTTTTCTAGTATTAATATTAAGAGAAAGAGATCTTAATTGACTTGACGAGTGCAAGCAGACTAATTATGAGAATTATATCTTTCAAGCTCATGTATGAATTCAAGATGACCATTAGTCTATCTATCTAATAAGATTTAAGAACTGGGAATTCCAGTTAATTAATATAAGAAAGGATAGCTTTACGTGATAGGAGTTTACCGCTCGAAATGACTTATCTTGCCCAACCAATTGTCATTGCCACAGCCTCGCTAAGCTTACTAGTGATTGCGAATTCATATTTTATAATTGAAATCTTTCGGGCGTGCTTTCAATCCTCACTTTTGGGCCCGTCCTGCGAACTTACCATTTTCTTTATTTACTCGTCCCAAACCTGTTATTTAAGTATAAAACTGATCAAAGTCAAGCCCCTGGAGAGCTAGCTTCCATACCATCGTACAGATTTTAGGACCCAAAAGGCAATGAAATTAACTTCTTTCTAAACGGGTCAGTCTCTTTTTTTTAATCCGCCCCTCTATCCTGCTTTGAACTTTTGTCTGCTCGCTCTTCGCCCGATCCCTACGGATGGCGCGCGTATGTCTCGCTTCTGGCCCGGATTCCTATCAAGCGTTCAGTCATAATCCAGCAACGGTAGCTTCGCGCCACCGGCTTTTCAATTCAAGATACCCGATTGTGAAATTTAATTTCTCTCGGACTAGGTTTAATAAACTTCGCGACACTTATTTTCTTTTAAATAAAGAAAGCTGTCTCACGACGGTCAAACTCCAGCCACCAATGCAGTAAATCCGTGCCCCGAAAAAGCTAAGTAGACAAATCAAAATGGTAGTGATAGTGTGATGAGAATTATTACTTTTTATAAGTAAGTTAGATGGGACCATCCCTTTCATTTGGTAAGTGGACCAGATGCGTATAGAAAGGGGTCCATAGCTCCGAGATGAGAAAAGATTAAATTTCAAAGAAACCATTCTATGTCAGGATGGCTTCGGGCGGAAGGCGCATGTTCATGCTCTTAAATATATAAGTAGGAAAGGCAAATTAATTCAATCAATCAAAACAAGATGGTAGATCCGCGACCAAAGGAGATCAAGCCTAGGTTACTTCCGGTGGATAGGCGGATGTAGAAAAAAAGAGGGTCGAAGACGGGGATTCCGCTTTTTTCTTACAAAAGTCCATAGGATGCAAAAAGAGTCTAACCTAAAATATCGGATGATGCGGCCTTGAAACCAAGTTGTGCATTAGATATGCCCCTTACATTCTTATATTAAATTAAGGAAAAGAGATTTGATTCTTCCTTCTTTGCGAATTCACTAAGATGGGTAAGAGATTGCAACGAAAAAGCCCTCCTTTCCTACAGCCTAAAGCAAAAAGCCTTAAGTTAAATAAAACAAGTGCAAGTTTATCAAAAACCATTTACCAAATCTAAAAGTCCTGAAACTGAGATAGAAATAAAAAGACCAAACTTTGTAGAGAGTTCTCTATCTATTGAACCTTATTCTTGAGGACGCGGGACTGGACATAAAAAGAAGTCAAGTCAAGGGTGGTGATTGGTGCATCAACAGCCCGTTCTTGATTGATCGGATCTACCGTCGAAAAGAACTCTACTAAGATAAATCCAACCTCAATGCTGAAAATCCATCTTCTTCAAGACCCTGCTGCTACTTTTTATTTTTAAAAAGGGTAAAATGCAATACCTGGATCCTAGACTAGTTTAATGATCGGGTTCAACCGCTTAAAGAAAAAATAAAGGCTCATCGGAGGCTAGTTCAGTAGAACCCAGAACACTCAGAGATAGACTATGAGGCCCACGTGGACCAACCCATTATGAGAGAGAAGCGCACTTTGGTTTCGTTCTCTTCGAACCCGTGCCAAGTATTCCACTTGCTGATTCTGCTATGCGAAGGCAAGAAAAAAGTCATTTCATATCCCTGCATTTTACTTCTTAGACGTTTTCAACTAATTCGACTAGACTTTTGAACCCCCGGGTACCGGTAAAAAGCGTATTCCCATCCCAGATCTTTGAGCTGAGCGTCCATACCTACGATCTGCGATCCGTGCTTTTCTTATATGATTGAAGATTCTATGAATTTCTTGCCAGGGTGTAGTCCCGATTCTTAGAAAGTCAGACTAATTCTGTTCCTGAGGCCTGTCAATCTTGGAAATCAGCAGCCAACTCATCACATTCTGAGATCGATCCGAGGTAGAAGATAGGACAAAGATGGAACCCCTTACCTACAAGCTTTTTGTACTGTTCGAACAGAGCCTATCAGAAAGAGGCGCATAGGAGAAGCCCTTCTTTATTTTACTTTAAACTTTGATGGTATGATCATTAGATTCTTCTTTTTTTGCTTTTCTTTATTATATAACCGGGCCGGTTTTTAGCGAAACGAACGGGCGAAGCAGATGAAATCCTGAAAATTCCTACGATCGAAGATAGAATCGTTCCGATCTTAACTTAGATATTTGTAAATGAGCTATGATGTTAAATGAGTGTGGTTGTGAGCTAAGACAAGAGATCCCGTCTCAATCTGGGAAAGACCTCCTTTCCAATTCAAGCGAATAATCTTGAACAAAGAAAGCCTAAACCCAAAGCTCTCGCTTATCGCCAAATCCAGCTGACTTTTCTTCTCATCGGGATGATGCTTCCGGATCCGGTCCAACTGAAGCGCAGTTTTCTTTCCTCTTTCTTCCCGAAGTTCAGCGTCCATCCCTTCCTTTTTTACTTTTGATCCAGATAGAAAGTAAAAAAGCTAGATGTGAGGATCTTTCCTTAATGCCAGGGTGAAAAGCCAAGGCGTCAAGGTGATTACATTGGTCAGGTCAGATTTAGAAAAACCATACTTTCCAGCATTCGCTTCATTCTTTCGCTCGTTCGTTAAAGACAAAGAAAAGGCTCAATTTTCAGACGCCCCTTTAGAGTATAGGGGAAGAGTCCTTAATTTGCTTCCGACATACATATGGAAAGAGAGTTAGCTTGCGAACAGTTAGGATCATTTTTCTGTCCAACTATGGATTGTGAGCCGTAATCAGCCACGGCCGGCCAGCACTCTTGTCTAAATAAAGATTAATTTCCTGTGCGCACCATCCGGGAATGTATTCACGAAGCCTCGGGGCAGGCAGCATATTATCTGGATTTACCGAAAAAAATAGTCCTGGTTTGAGCTTCAAAAAAGAATTATTTAGAACTTTCTTTTTTATAGTATGAGGGCTCATTAAGCTTTGTTTTACAAGAAGGGTACTTATAGATTTTAATGAAAGCACCCCTCTTTCCTCGTACCCATTCTCATTTGCTAAAGCAGCTTGTTCACTAGCCTCTTTTCCCAGCGTCGATCGGGGGATCATCTGATATTCTGGCTCTTTCTGTTGTTGAATTCTTATCCATAAGGAATTTCATTTGCTTGCTCTTTTCTGGCCGAATCAAAATAGGTATTTGATGCCCCGCTTCAATCATCAGGCTTGTGAAACATAGCTTGTGGCCATCATAATTCGTTAACTATTCATCTTTATAAGGATAGGAACTCACCACCAGGATCCTTCCTTCGCGGACAACCCTATGCGAAGAGGTGAAAAAGCTAGCTAGCGTCGTAGTATATGAAAGAAAGAAAGTCAAGTGAAGGGGTTAGATTCTTTCTTTAGCTTTAAGGACGCTAACGAAAGAGAGAGGCGGTTTGACCGTTCTTAAAAAAGAAAGGGCGTGATAGCACTCATGTGATCAATACAGGCATTCCTCCTTAATAAAAAGAAAAGCAATTTGCTTGCTTCTCAGCCACCGCGGAAGATTTTCCAACCCAAACTTGGTTTTAATGCCCCGCTTCCACTCGTTTCGTCAGTAAAAAAGATGACTTTTAATTTTCTTCTATGCCGTGCCTTAATACCTTGACAGCAGGAGCGAAACAGGCTGAATCATAAGCGGGGCCAATTGGTCCTTTTTGTAGGGATTGGTTTCATGTCTTTGCTCATCTCGAAACTACGCCATCAAGGGGTTTTGTGCCACAGATTTAACCCACTTAGTTTATATTGCCGAATATAAGCCCTCTCACTAGTGGCCCAGCCCCACAAAAGGAAAAAACCTCAAATCGAGGGATGGCATATTATATGCCCTAGGAGCAAACATAAGGGGTCTTAAAGTACCTATTTGATACTGGTTAGGCCGATTAGACAGCCTTGCCCGTCGTAACCACAATCATACTCAGCGGGCATTCCCCTCGAAATAAAAAGGATTTTAGACTTGTGAAGTCCGCACCGCCAGGATGTGCTTTTCGCGTGATCAGAAGCATTCTTTTTTAACTAAATATATGAGACCCTTTGTCTACTTGTAATATTAGATAAATGCAAAGCTTAAGGCAGTTTATAGCTCGAAGAGAAGGGAGAAAAAAAAAAGAAAATATGGTAAACTTCAAAACGAAATCCCGGAGAGTGATTCCGCCAACAGCCAACTCTAACGCTCCCTTTGAACTGAAGTGCACATGCCTCTACTCTCGCTCCGGGACTACGTGCTTTTCGCCCGGATCAGCTTAAAGTATAGGGAAGAAACAGGGCTCCTTGCCCCTTTGACTCCTTTCTATTGCTCGTCTCGGGTAACACAGGATATGACTCTCCCTGGATTCGTTGATTCCTGGCCTGGTCTAATTGCTTAGGACATGTAGGCAGTCAAGTTTCACAGAAATTTCCCACTTAGTCTTCGCATCTGAGAGCCTTCGCTTTTAGGCGATTTAGCAACTTCTGATGATTAGGGGAGATCTTGCACGTTGAATCGTAAGACACGCGTTAGGCGTTAGGATCTAACCTTGCATGCAATAAACATGTCTGATCAAGCCTACCTTAATTTCTCCCTTTTCCCTCATCAAAGAAGATCTTGCCCCAACTCTCTCGTCTGGGAAGGGACTATTCTTATCTATTAAGACTTTACATAGTATAGATTTAAGAAAAGAAAAAGTCCACTCATGATGAATCTGACGTAGAGTCGTATCATTTCTATAGACGAATCTGATGGGATATTCTTATTGGATATTGGATTTGGGGCCTAGCTCGGAACCGTGCTAAATTCCCTCCGACTCTGTGGTAGCGTTCTAGCTAGCGGCGAAGATTTATTTAGCGCCCTCCCTGCCATCTCATCTCCATCAACAGCGCGTGGTCTTGAAACTGGCTTTTTTCTTAAGATAAGGGCGATGAGCCAACTCATGAACTTGCCATCATTGAACTCGTCGGCCTCTTTCCTGCCCTCCTTATTTAACTCAGATCTATCAGATACAGCATCCCACTTAGAAGAGGAATTTCATCATTGACATCTTCTTTTCCTTATTTATATATAGCTATATAGATAGGGCGTAATTGGTTAGACAATCATCCTTTTGTCGTTTACTGGATTGTGTATAGAAAGAGGATATCTTCTTCCGTCCACTAACTATGTCTAAGTGTAAGATAAGATAAGGCCAAGATCAAGGACCAGGGTAGACCCCACCCCATAGTAGATAAAGAAAAGGCTGGGATTTCGATCTCCCCTTATCCTTATACGATACGCTCTAAAAAAGGATCATGGCATACAAAAAGCCCTTTGAACATATGCCCATGATAGAGACCATTACAAGGACCTCTTCAAGGCCTCTCATTAGAAAGAGGCAATTCGAAAGGTTCACCTACAACTAAATTTCACGAAAATAGAATAAGGACCCCAAGTAAAAGGAGTCAAGGCGGCTACTTCAAGCCAGGATGGGAATGAAGTCGGGGACTTGTTTTCACAATACGACGGGCACTATTATTAGTATACTAGATAAGTAAGTCAGAAGTAAGAGTATAACACTCCAGGAGAGAGGGCTTAAAGACTAGTTAAACGACGAAGTCCAAGAACCAAATGTATAATCCATTAAGGTGCCTCCAATGCCTAGGTTTAAACATTTTTAGTCCGAAAATCCCCGTTTATTTTAAAATTTTGGGGAAAGCTCCTCTATTATAATTGATGGAATGCAGTAGAACCGGGTTTCTCGTCTAGAGAGGGTGTTCTTTTTTATTGTTAATTTATTGTTAAAAAAATAGGAATCGAAAGCCACAAGTGAATTTAAATACAAGGCAGGTAAGAGAATGACTTTTTCGAAGTGAACCAGCCCCTGCGGTAGATAGATCTTCTCACACAAGAAGCTTTAGGATTAGCTGGCTTTCCGTGACTTATTATAAATATATGAGACCCGCCTCGCTCCTTACTTGATAGAAAAGTTATAGAATAAAAACTCTCTTAGACGGGACCAGACCAGCAGAGATAAGGTATAAACGCATTACAACTGGTCAATACAAAAATATAAAGAAAGAGAACCCGCCTACGCCGCCTACTTATGTAGTATGAGTTATCTTATGGTAAAGAGGGACATCTGTCTTAGCCCAACCACTGCTTTCTTTTCTTTACAAGTGCGAAATGCATCTAATCTTGACTTTTGGGGAAAGCCATATCAAAAAAAGGTTGGTATTCAATTTTCCAGTTCATGTTCCCTCGCCCCTTCGGGCACGTCCAATACACCCGAAATTAGTTCTTCGGATTACATATTGGATTCCTAAATCCAACAGGTTTTTGTTTTTCTTTCTTGTTCTTCCTCGAACACGAGCTACCAAGCCAAGCAATACAAAGGGTTCAGCGTAACGCATGTCGATAACGAGATTAATGTGCATTATGCATATAGGTTCCAGCAAATACAACTGGAAAATCTTGCTTCTCGGACTACATCGGGATCAGCAACTGCCTCTGAAACTTAGGGGAATTCCTCGGGTTCAGGCTATCCGGATATGTTGGGTTGGTAAGGCAGTTCAGATAGAACTCAACTTCATTGAAAAGGCAGAGTACCTCGCTCTACCGAAGAATTAATTTACGTTTTTTATATTATATCATTTACACACTTAGGTAGACAAAACAAGAGTAATCACCAAGAACGCCGAGACGAGGCGCTGTTGACCAGACTTTCGATGGTTCAATTCAACAGGAAAAGGTTGTCTTTCGTCAGATAAACGTTATATTAATCTATGTCTTCCACAACTCCAAAACAAAAGGCCTATAACGAGGTTTTGCAGGGTAGTTTTCCTATGTATGTCAGTCTGAGTTTATTGTGCGTCTCATACTATACTCTTATAGGAAGTAGTAATGAAAGAGATCCTTTCTTCAATCTTAGTAAACATAGACGACCTTTGTAATTTACAAAAAGAAATATAGAGAAGATAAAGCTTTAGTTCTACTTGACCCCGATTCCTTATGACATCACTTATGATATGAGAGAAAACCTCCTCGCGCGGAACCAGAACAAAACAAAAGGAAGGGCTTCAAAGAAAGATTTACAGATCTAGCACCCGATACAGGCGAAACATCTGATCAAGTAGACGGCGCGGCAGTGTCAACAAACGCGGTAGTGAAAGTTGCTCCCTTTAGCAAGTATTGTCAAGTCAGGGTCTGGTAGGGCAGAACAGTTAGGACCATCTCTCTTTCAAACCTCCGCTTATGAGTCTTCAAAACGGCTAATGTGACTTAGCAAAGCAGCTTTTTCGTCGGATCTTAGCTCTAATCGTATTCAGTTGACGCTTCTGCCTAAAGTAAAGAAATCCTAAGAATTCGCAGCATGCTTATGCCTTGCCCTAATTCATTTTCACAGATAGGCATTCCAACGACTGGTGGTCCAGCCGATGTTCTTTCAAAACAACGTGCGTAAGCTCCAAGATCAGCCTGCCTTATAGTAAAGTATAGGGGACGCGCATCATTAGCATTAGAAAGTAGCTTGCGAACGTACCTTAATGAATAATAAAATGCCTTGCTTGGATTCAACCTGCTTTCGCGGCTTCCTTACCTTTACTTGTACTTTTAATCATATTCTAAAACAAGTATTAAGGCTTGGATAGAACACTAGAAGAAGGGCTACGCTACTTTCCTACGAGCTAAGGCATAGAAGAAGTTGATGGTCGGGTTGCTTGAGTTAGGAAAAGCAGAGCATAGAAAGTAGGCTGATGAGAAAGATAAAGAATAGGATTGCACGAGCATGGTTTCAAGATAAAGAGAAGCAATTCCGCCAACTACTTCTCTTAAAGTACCTACGAAGTATGAAGAAAATACTTTTCTTTTTCAGGAGCCATTCATTAATGGTAATGGAATTTTTCTTGGGTCGGATTCTCCGCACTGACCTGTAAAACTCTGTTAAAAATAGAAAGAGAGGGGCGGTCCCGTATATTTTAATCATATCATATATGACTTCTCATATTGTCAGGTGGAGCACTTTGTGAAAAGAGCTAGACTGCTTGCCTGGTTGTAATCTATAATGAGAAATAATATCGCTGTTGGATTGGAATGGAAGTAGCTTACGAGTATTTAGAGTCTATTTGGCCTGTAGGGTAGGGACATACCTCATCTTTTTTCATAGATAGAATAACTTAACATGATATACCATAAACCATAAGTTTAATAGAGAGTCAAAAGTTTTGCATTTTCTCGATGTTATCCAAACTGAAACTCTTCTCCTTACTCATTCGGACTGTTCCGATTATCTGTCCAGATAGGATGAAAGACTTTCCCGTTAGAGAGAGTAAGAAATTGGACATGCCCACTAACTTCCTAGGCTTAGCTATAGCCTCTTAACCTAGTGGAGGATCCTATCTATACTTCTTAGTTTGCCTATTCTTATACTACTCCACCCGCCCCTTTTACTAGCGCGAAAGCTTCCTCTCTCTCTAGCATTCAACAGACAGACAGCCTATATCCCCTACTACCTTCTAGTAATTTCCTTGTTAAATTAGAACAGTGGGTAGCGAACTTATCCTATCTATAGCTTATACGCGGGAATCCTTTAACCAAGCGTCGGAATAACTTATTGGCGCAGAAGCATCTTGATGACGTATTCTAATTGCTGCATAATGGAAACTCTTGTTTACTATTATAGTCTACTCTTCTGTGAATAAAAGCTAGACATAAGAGCAATATATCACAACACTTAACGAGCAGTTACTCTGCCCGCGTAGAAAGCATATTATATAGAATAGAGGCTATGCAAGAGAATCCAATAATCCGATTGGATGAAAGGAAACTTATACCTTAGAAATAAAGTAAGTAGTGTAGGAAACGTAGATAGTGAAATTCCTAAACAACGGGGGTAATCGGGAAAAACCATCCCCGGCTAACAAACAAGATAAATATTTTATTCATTAAGACCAAGCACAGCCTTCACTGTTTTATGCCAACCCAAAAGATGCAAAACTTTAAGTGGCCAAGGAGTCGTCCTCCCCCGAAATGATGAGTTTATCTCCTATGCAGCATCTAGGAAAATAAAAAGGAGCTAAGAAAAATACCTATATAGTTATTATATTATAAGAATTAAAAAGAATAGCAGGCCGAGACTTTCTTTCTTCGATCGAGACAAACTTTCACCTTGGTTATGTCTTAGGGTGTATTTGGGTAAGATGGGAATGTCAAAATGAAAGAAATTCCTTCCTTCTTTTTTATCCTATTCAAATAGGATTTGGTAATTGGTTAGCGTTTAATAGGTTAAATTTTGAAAAGTTATCTTATATAATAGAATAGGTATGACCCTTTCGGCAGGCAGAACGATGCTTAATCTATCTATTCTCCTTTCTCCTTTGGCAGCATCTTATCCTTTTCTTTAGCAGATCTAACGTCCGCAAAATCATCATACTTTAGAATTGATCATCCTTCTTTGGGTGAAAGCGCTCATACATAACAAAGCAAACTCAGTCCAGAGAAAAAAAAAGCCTTCTTATATATGGTATAGTAAGGTATATTTCTCTTATAGTAAGATAAGGCCAATGCACTAGCTAGTATGATGGCGAAGATCATGATACGGATGGGTCTGCTTGCTCCCCGCCTGAATGGGCTTTTTCCCCTTTCTTCAACAGCTGTATTGAATAGCCTTTATTCCATTTCTTTGCTTTGATCTTTATATTATTATTAGAACTTTCGTCAGACGTCTAACTGCCAGGCTGTAGCGGATTGATAGATTTCGTTTCCAGCCCAGTAAAAGGCGTGTCAGAACTAAAACAGGTAGACGTCGATTATTATAATATAATCCAGGGCAGATCCCGAGTAAGACGGAGGCGAGAGAGATGAAGACAACGAAGAAGTTGTCGAATCAGAAGAAAAGAGACCAAGTTTATCCCGTCTTTTGATGGCGATGATGCGGATGCTTTAACAGAAGCCGCTGATGAAGCGCTTGATGTTCCTGTTTTTGATCGTGGATGTGGATATGGACAAAGTTTCGACCGCATCAAGAGGAGCCTCCTCTATTTGCTTTTCTCGAAAAATAAATCTCATTAAGAAAATTATTTCAATAGAGATGTTCAAACAAAATAAAAATGGGACACATCATAATCAAAACTATTCCTCACAGCGCAGAGAGAAGCTTGAAGGATAGAGCTTACCTGAAGAGCCATCATAAAAGTCGGATAAAAAGGGGAATTAAATTTCTTTTGCGCATAGTTTGGTATTAATTTCAGGCTTTGATTCCCTTCGAAGATAAACTAGCTGCTGTTGCTAATGTAGTTTCTATAGAAGTTGCTGTCCCATTAGATTTGTAAGTAGACGGAAAGAAGTCACTTCAGAAGGAAAGCCTTTCTCGTATCTAATTCTTTTGGTCCCAATTAAAATATCCAAGCCAAAGTCAGGGCCGGCAGTCTATCTAATAGAACTCTACTAATTCATAGGAGGCTCCTCTTTTATAATATAGTCTTTTGATGGTGATGGTTGTGAGTAAACGGACACAAGTCCAAAGGATGAACGCACCCCAATTCCACCTTCTATTATATATTATAAGTACTTCGAGTCGAAAGAAGGGAGTGAAGACAAGAAAGAAAAGCTTTTGGATAGAAATTCTTGGGCAAAAGTGATGAGAAAAGCTATTCGGCTGCTGACGAACTGCCCGAGTCTTTCTCGATAAGATAGCCAGCCGCGGAACATAGATGATATCCGGTTTGGGTGGCATGATACTTTCAGTTGGAGCGCTCCGACTTCATAAACAAACCAGCAGCATCATTCTCATCGCCTATTAGCATTAGCTAGCCTTAATTTGATTTGAATTTGCCTTGAACTTGAAAAGGGGTCCAATTTCCTAAGGAAATTGCTTTTGCAATTGAATCCCCGAGAAAAGCTAGCTAAAAGAGAAGGTCTCATACGTATCAGCTTTTCGTGGAAGACCCATGAGTATAAGAAAGAGTCTCACTTTCAATTGCTGCTTTTCCTCGTTTATAGGGTTTAGCTGTCGACGCATCCTTTGATCTTGAAAAGAGCAAGAAGAGAAGGGCTGCCCCTTCCTTGCCTTGAGGGTTCTCTCTTAATCGGGACATCTTGCCTAAACCTAATATAGAACGGGCTGGGCGGCACTGCTTGACCAAGGTCTGAATCCGAACGCAGCTTGAGAAGCTTTTGGGGGTCGAGAAGATCCGGCGGCACGGCTTTGACATCTACTCAATCCGGCTCTGGGTTGACCGAAGACAGGAAAAGGGAGAAATCTAGCTTTCTTTTCATTTTTATAGCTTTAAGTACTTACGGAGTCATTATATGCTACGACCGGGTTGTGCCCATCAAGCAGCGCTTTTTAAGAAAAAAAAAATTATTACAGATGAACTGCCTACGCGCACTACCTACCTCTTTTCTAAGGGACTCACTCTCCACTTACTTCACTACAGCTACTCCAATTATCAGATTCTCATCGATAAGCAAGCACTGTCTTGGAAATGGCTTGGACAGTTCTTTGCTTTCTACTTGACTATCTAAGAATCACTTTCCTCTACTCTGCTATCACTATAGCTGCTTTTCTCTAATTTAAATAGGAAAAAAAGGCACTTCACTCGCTATTGATTAGATTGCTGGATCGCTCCAAGATGTTCCAACGGCTGTGCTTGCCTCCGCGGATTCTTTTTTTTCCTTAGCCTCTTCTAATAATAATATAATCAGAAACGAGAGTTGGCAAGATTAAATTCAGAGAAGAAGAAGCTTCTGTTAACCAGGAAAGCAAGGCGAACCCTTTCTCCTGACCTGAGATAGATTTGAGAAGGAGAGCCGGCACTGCTATAACATATTTACAAAAAGGTAAATCAGGATCCCTCAACCAAAGGTCGAGTCATGTAATCTCTTTTTTATTTGAACACGACGGCTAAAAACGACATTCCAATAGTCAGAAGACCTTTTCAGAGAATCCGCCTCTAAGCGCATCAAAGATCTTTCAGACAAGCCCCCCTATGCTCAGCTCCGCGGGCACGACTGACTTCACCCATTCTTCAGTAAACATAGGGAAAAGCAAGAAGACAGTCTTTTTTAAGCAATTTCAAAGTGACTTGCTCAATGCTTTACCTATCGTAACCAGATTCTGATCTTCCTCGGCAGTCATTCACACTGAAAGAAGGATAGAATACCGGTGCTGTTTTCTCCATCAGTATGCACTTTTCGCACAATTGGGAGCATTCTCTCTTAAAACTTAAAAAAATCAAGGGTCAAATCAATGAAATCACTTGTGAAATATCATACCATGAGTAAGTGGCATAGATAAACAAGAAAAAGACGCCGCCCTAGACTAAGCTTCAGGAATATCTGAATCATTTCCTTCCAATATAAAAAATTTCTCTTCTTTCAGTATGAATTTGAAGCTTTTATAACAATAACAATAGGATGGGCAGTTCCGCCGGATGCAGATGAATCAGCCGAAGATCTTAGGCTCATTAAGGGCAGTTCATCTGAAATAGATGGGATGCAACTGTCTTGGTGGTGGGTGAAAAGAACAGGTCCTATTATATTATATAAGTATACAAGTCTTCTCTTGTCTAATCCTGGATGGAAAGTTCCTTTACAGCAGTTACCGACCAAAAGCAAATCAAAGTTACAAAAATGAGAATTCAAATGAAATTACTTAACTGAGGTAAGACTTTCGATCATCAACAGCAGCACCGGCTTCCGAAAGAGCTTCGTATGTTTCAATTGCAGCATCTTCAACCTTTCTTTCCGACCTTTCTCCTTTCAGGCGCTGTTCTGTCCTCAGCTGCCTTCCTTTTTTCTTTTCTTTTAAAAGGTCAACACACTTAACTGAGAATTAGAAGGGCATTCCGCTCCTACCATTACGAAGACTACACTCCTAGCCCATGTTTTTTCAACACACGCGCTAGGATCAAGACTATATTACCCAGCTTACTCGACCTTTATAAGATAAGAAAGAGTTCAGGCTAGCACAGCTACTTCACTTCATCCTTGCCTTCTCTTTACTATTCGAGAACGTCTTTCACGGGCCTGCCCTTTAAATTCAGCTCAAAAAGGGGGACAGGCTATCAAAGGCCTTTTCCACCTAATAAAATATTGTTTGACCCCTTGTCTAATGGTTAGAACTACCCCTAAGACATGCCCTAACTCCATTTTTTTATAATGCTAATTTTTCAACTTTTTCTAATTGCTCCCTAAATAAAGCTCAAAATCTCTTCTTTTCTTAAGATTTGAAGGCTCAGCGAGCATGGCTTTTTGTTGAAAAAAAAAAAACAAAGGTATCTATCGTAAGTCAAAAAATCCATCATCCTTTAAGCTTCTATTAAACTTGGACCAGCCCGCGCAACCGATCCAAGAGGGTGTCTAAAGATGACTTGACTCTACTTTGGCACTTGCTTTTTATACGTTCGCAGAAACTCCGCTTAGCGGAATCAGAAGTCGGGTATTCCCCGTCTTCCTCTTCTCGGTGATCCGATCCTTATCCTTTTAAGTTACTCGAGTAGTCATTTCCCCCTTTTCTTTTGACTCATACATAGAGAATGTAGTAAGTCTTTTGTCTGAATGGACATGCTTTTCTCTTTTCTCACGCAACATATAGACTTTATACTTTTCCTTTAACTCCCTTTTCTGGTATCTTTGTCCCTCGCTTCGAAATCAAAGCTCCCCTTTTTCAAGGGTAATTCTGTCATCAAATTTAATGCTTTTTAGTTTGAAACCTCATTCTTTGGGCGAGAAGGATTTCCAATCGCGCAAAACTATAAGCTTTGCGAGTGCGAGTAAAGGCTAATAGTCAAAGCAAAGTTTTTAATTTATGGATCTGAATCTTGGAACCGCCTTTGCTTTGTTACATCATCAGCGAAAGCTGACCCCGAATCGGTCTCGATTCTAGCTGCTTCTTCCTTAAGATTCTTGCATGCGTGTATATCTCTTACCCAATTAAGATTATTTGAAACCTGTTTGGCGCAAATTTCACATTATAAAGTTCTTTTTTCGTCGAACAGAGAGGTTTTTCGGGAGAATAGGGGTCATTCTTAGCCTCGAAAGTCTTCTTCTTTTTCTTTATTATAATTAACAAGAAATTAAATCTAAATAAAAAGTACCGAGGAACAGACCTTGCTGACCCAAGGCGCGGTTGGCTTGTGGGCGGTTGGTTTGAAGTGACTCGACCTAAGGAGAGGGGCGACCACACTTATCACGCAATTAATGTGACAGAGTCTAAGCATTGCAATTTACCTGAAGTTAAACTGCAACTCAATTCTTCTCTTTATTGGCCCTACATCGGCATCGGCCCCACCCTTTTGTTTTGGGATCCAGTTCGTTCAATCCATCTCGACCCTTACGCTTTCCTTTTTTCTATGGAAAAACTGGGGGAGCCAACCTATCACAAGCGGGTATCGGGGTCAGGGAGTGCAAAAGGAGGGTAAAAATTCTATGTCCAAAGGAAAGCACGAGATTGGCGGACATAGGTAAGAAAGACTACAAGAGAATTCCTTTCTATGCATGCTATAGTATATATAGTAGTGGCTGCTTCTCCCCTTCGTCTTACCTTTTTTTATCTATTTTTGGTGAAACTTCTTTTCCGCGATGTGAATCCTCATCGTTCTAGGTTCCTTAGGGAGAGCAATTCTCGACTGGCATTTGAGTTACAAGCCTGCTTATCTTAATATGGCGGGGGGCTCCTGTTGGATCTTGACCCTTTGGATAGATCGACTCAAATTTTATTTCTTCTTGTGGCCGATCATGCAGAGATGGGCATCTAGGGCACCACTATGGTTCGAACCTGCCCTGTGATAATGAGCTTACGCTTGAGCTTCAATTCCAACTCTCGGTCCTCTTGCCTCTTGGGACCGATGTCAATTGCAACTTCTTGCTTTGGTTAGCATATTAAATGCTTATATGTAGGAAAGAGGACAGTCAGCTCCGCTTGCCTTCCTATTCTTCTTCTTGTGATATGTCTAGGGTGGAAAAGAGGAGTCGTTTCTATTTCACTCACCTTGACTCCCCCTAAAGCGCTTAAAGAATAGTAAAGTCAAGGCAATTAGCCCGTCTCATGCATGCTAACCAGTTCCTGCCTTTTTCTCTGGCAGCTCCCCGCAAAGCAAAAAAAAACAGGCTCGTTTTTTGCGCACTTGAAAAAGACTTCTTCGTAAGATTATCCTGTCCCTACTCCTCTTTTTCTGATTGTTTGGAGTAGAGGTTTGGAAATAATCTTTCTTCTTTGTTTTGTGCTCTGGAAGTATGGAATTTTTTTTTCTTAATGCCCGCTTCAGCTAAGGCGGCTTACTCAACTACGGCTTCGGCTATTGCCCCGTCGACTTCATCCGTAAATCTTGTATTTTTTCTTTTTGGAGAGGGTAGTAGTCTAGTAAGGTAAGGAAAGCTCGAACCTAGAATAGCACCGTACGACTTATATTATGAGAGGTACCTTGAACCCAATTAAACTATAAGCCCTTTATTTTCTTTCTTTTTACTAGCATTATAATTTAATTGATTTAGAAGAAATTCTCTCACTTCGGCTACTCCAATCTGTAACAATCAGGTCAAGTAAAGCGCATTTTACATACTATTGCTAGCTAGGCACCCATCTCTCCACGCCCGAAAAAGGCTAGAGCATTCTCTTTCTTCGACTCGGGTTTTGTGGTTTTATTATAGAATGAGGAAGGGAAGACTTTTCTTTATATAAATTGGTGGAAAGCAGCCCTTACTTTTATGGTGAATGAGTAGGCAAGACAATTGGGAGAATGGGGAAACCCCCTTTTTAGATTAGAAAAAAGGGTTATGATGATTGAGTGAAGTACGCTTCTGCCCCCTCTTCGAACTAGAAGTCACTTAAAGGGCTTCTCGGGACGAACCCTGTGATAGATATAGAAAGCAAATGAAATAAAGAAGAATATCCCTTGCTGCAGAATGGAATTCATTCTACTTACTGCTAATTAGCCCTACTATAATAGTCAGTCAAAAAAGTAGATCGAGAGGTCGTTCCGTCCCTTTTCCCCGCATAGGTGGTGAACAAGGTAGATCGAGATCGAAAACTATTGTCTTATACGTGTATAAGATGGGGGCTTTTGGGGCATGGAATCTTCCTGCTTGAGTTACTTCCTTCCTTTTATGGCCTATGCCCACGCGTAAGACTCCTACGTCCATTTCATAAGGAAAGAAATGCTTTTATGGAACCTAAAGTGCACTTAACCCTTCCAGTAATAATCATAAGTCAAGTAGGCGAAGCTTCTTTTCTTAGATGCCCCTCATGTGAACTCACTCAAAACTTGTGTCTCAGATCGAAGTACGTCAGGATCGTTACATTTTGTATCCGCAATGCCTGGCCTTTGGTCGTTTTCTTTCGTTAGGCCGCCCTTCCCGCTCATTCTTCTGCTGGGACCTACAGCTCCTTTGGCAAGAAAGCAAAGTCGAGTTGGAAATCCCGCTTCTTCGGTTTCGTTCTCAAGGGTGTACCATTAGATTGAGATCAGCGAGGAAGCCCCCTTTGACTACTATTTCCATGAAAAAGAACAAAAGCAAGAGTTCACGGTCATTACTCAAAAAGGAAAGGCGATCCCAGAGGTGCAGGTTGAGAAAGCAAGCTCCCCGGCCCAAAACAAAAGACTTTCAAATCAGTCTTCATCATATCTCGGTGACCGAGAAGAAAAGCTTGATCCTTTTCATTGCTACTTCTTTCCGTTTCGGACTCTATCTCCTAATCCTGATTGCTCTCTTTATTTGCCTCAAACTTTGGTTTCATCGCAACTTTTTCTGAGATTACAAATTCAGAAAGAAAATTAATGAATGTCCATCTTGTCCTCGTCGATCCATGATTTTGATTTGAAACTCTTATCTAATCATAACTAGAAATTAAAAGAGAATGTGTTAAGCAAAGATCTAGCCTTTCCAGGATCAAACTCAATTTTCTCAATGCCCGCCTGCTCATTAACACACATCAGGAAGAAATGCAAGCCTGCCCTACTTTCTTTTTATCTTTCTTTGGGGTCAGTACTTCTAATAGACTCGACCTTCTTGCCTGTCTTTTGAAAAGCCAACCCTGCTCCCGTATCAGCTCGATTTACTTTTTTCTTTGCTTATGCCTTCCTATTTGATTTGCTTTCGCAAGGCCTCCACTTATATATCTATATGTAAGGCTCACTCCTGACATCAATCTTGTTCCAGTGGAAGTCTCTTCACAAGTAGCTCAGTCATATCCAATGCTTTCATAGAGTTGTAATCCTATTTCCTTACGATCTTTCTCTGCTTCGCCATCCCATGTCTAATCTGACCCTGCCTCGTTGATCGAGTCTTTCATTCCTCATTGACAGATGAATCAGTTTGAAGTTCATCATAGTAAGTTGGTCCCCAGTTAGAATTTTGCTGGAGATTGAATCCATTAATTTTTATACTTTTTTCGTTCAAAAGTTTTTTATCTTTCTTGATAGTAGGTTGAAATGTATAGATGACTCGACTGGCCTCTTTATTCGGGTTTAGTCTAAGGTACTTCAAAACAAGTACTTTCTTTTCGGGACCCTGGATGCACCTTTTTTTCTATATGCAAGAAGCTCTATTGCCTTTGTATTGTAATGCAAATGTACTGTTTCACCCAGTTATCATACTCGCACAACTTAGCTTGTGGAATTTCGGGGGCTTAGCTTCCCACCTGTTAAGGAAGAGGTGCAGTCTGCGTCACGAAAGGGAGCTGGCGAGTGAGCTGCATGTCAAGCGGAGTCATCTACTGAGTCAGAGTCAGCGGATCCCCTCTTTCTTTTTTTATTAAGATTTAATTTGCTTTGGATTTGACGCTGTTTATAGCTCGACTAAAATGGAGAGTAATCAGAACCCGTGTTTAAAGATGTAGGCGGTACGAGTATGTCGTCGAGTAGTGTATAGGGGCTAGAGCGAGATGAGCCGAACTGGCATCTTTTCTAAGTTTTATCTCAGAATTCATAAATTCTTTTTTTAGAAAGGGGGTCATTTCCATTGCTGCCTGACCTTGCTTTTCTTGAACTGTCTTAAAGGTAGAATTTTTCTCTGTGAGTCACTTCGCGCACTTCATAAAATAAGTCTTTCCTTCTACTCACTAATCTTACTCGGACTGGGCCTTTTTGGGTTGGGCTGCAGACACTCGTATCTAATTAGAGGCAGCATTCCAATCAAATCTCAAGTGGAGGTCTCGGGAGAAAGAGCTGGTTTGGCTGATGATCGAAAGAGGGGTCTGGCCAATCCAATTCCTCAATCTTACGTTTGTGAAAACTTTTTAAGTTTCCGTATGGTCTGAAGCAAGCGTCGTATAGGCAGCGCTTTTCAAAGCTTTCCCACTTTCTACACATCTTCAATGACCTCGCCTCGGGAGCTTTGCCTTTAACTGACCTTTTCTAAACAAGTTATCCATGCTGTCGGCTATAAATGCTCACAAGACTCGGACTAATGCTAGGAATGAATGGATCATCGAGAGTGGGACTTCTAGCCACATAACCCCGGATCCTTGTTTACATCTTTCTTTGATGATTACTCTTGCTTGCATTCTTCTTGTTGAATAACCATACCTATACCTAGATTCCTAATGGGTCGTCTAAGACTAATGTCACACGGATTGGTTCAGTCAAAGTCACATCCTAAGACCAGGCGGTCTTTTACATCCCTCCCTTTTCTTTATGTCTGTCAGTCAATTAAGCAAAGACTGATCATCTAAAAGATTCTTGCTTTCCTTGGACTCTTATGAAGGTTTCATCCATCAAGAAATCCTTAGTAGACAAGGGAATGGTCTCTATTATGCCTTAGCACTAAAAGAAGGCAATTGACGCTGATAGCACCTGCCCCACTACACTCCTTCGCTTCCCCTTGTTCTACCCGCTACTAAACCGCTTTTCTAAGAGCTCCCCTTTACTCTTATTTATTCTTAGATATTTTATTTAGTTGCACATATTCTTAAGAAGGACAGGTTAGTCATAATGACTTTTAGTGTAAAGAAAGGTCGTATCCAAGCGCTAACTCTAGGAGTGAGCTAAAGGGAATAGGCTCGCTACAGCAAGAGCCGGCTCGTTACAGGTATTAGTCTCGCTTTTCCCTATTCTTATATATTCTAAGTATTCTAAGGCCGATCGCTGCCCCAGTGAGAGCTCGTGAAAAGGAGTTGGCCGGTCAGCTGTGGCTTTGACTTTCATGAATCGGGTGCAGTGAGGCAGGTAAGACTGTGATTGAAGCAGAAGAAGTCGTGTAGCGGGGGAAGGCCCGACTACCTTCCTTCTTTAAGATAAGAATAGGAATGAGTGATATATGGGTCTGTCTCGTATTTGGCCTGTTGAATCAGAGGCGAGCTTGGTTGAGTGAACCGAGGCAGGCAGACCTAGCCTTTCCGAAAGCGTATATAATATTTAAGGTGCTTCGACCCTACCCTACTAAAATAAGAAGTCAAAGAGGAGAATTTCCCAGGAAAGCGTCAAAAGTGCTATTCTCCATGCCTATAAAGAATGAATGCTTAAAAAAGCAAAAAAAAAAAGAAGGCATCTCGTTGACAGAGGAATCCTGAGAAGAAGAGAAATCTAACTAAGCAAGGTGAACTCTTGCCTAGTAGGCCCCGAGAGTGCAATTTGACGCTCATATCCTTGAAAGCCTTGGACCTGTTATTTAACATTTGACTTCGGAAGCTACTTCAGATCCTTGAGTCTTTGCTTTGTTTAGTAGTAACTTCTACCTTCTTTCTTATCTTATTTGGAACTGCTTCTTTCAATCACAGGAAGACATCTTATCCAATCAATGAGTTGAATTGAAAGGTATTGTTATTGTTGAATTTTCCTGAGAGCTCTCTAAAATTAAGTTTAAGAATAGTCTAATGCTGTTTCAAGAACCAGCAGTGGGATCTTTTTAGTAGGTTGATGGAACTGCGTTCCTTAGAAGTAGTACGTTTGACCTTAGTGTATGCAATCATTAGTGCTGTGATCGGGAAGTCTGACATTCTCTCTATCATGGAACGGCGAGTGTTCCGCAAACTCGACGACGATGAGAAAAAGGTTTCACATTGGTTTGCACAAGGCTTGGTCCCCGTGGTTAGACCTCGCATGATACGAGCCTCAATTCATCAGGTTCTAAGCGTCAGCAGATATCGCCGCAGGAATGAGGGCTAGCGCATTCGCCAAGAAAAAGATGAGGTTGTAATCTAATGTATTTCGACAATCCGAACTACGAGCGACCCATTCTATTCTCCTCAAAAGCCAATGCATTCTTTACTTGCTTCTTGTTATTGTTCTTTTTTCTGCTTTGTCTGAAAATCTTATCTTAGATTTTCCAATCGCGGTCTTGTTTCAGAGTCGTTTTCCTTTCCTAAGCTGCTCTATAAGTTGATGTGTTAAGCAAACTGAGCCTCTTCTTTGTTAGCTTAAATTTTCTTGTTCTTATATATGTCAATGAAATGTATTATTTTGCTTCACTTTGAGCTTGTTTTGTTAGCAATAAGATTGTTTTTTTTTATTCGAAGCCTAAAAGCATTTTCTTTCCTTTTGACGAGGTTGTGGTTTACCGCTCGTATATTTATGGATCGCATAGGTATCCACGGGCGCTCAATCACTTAAGAGCGCGTCCCTTTACTTTACTTGCTCGGCCTGTGCATCCAATGCACTTGTTTCTTTTTCCTTTCTTTCGAATCATTCCCACTACGTGGGAGGATTAAAAACTTTCTGTCGGGAGTGGAGCTTAGTACTAGTGCGTTCGGGACTCGGATAAGGAAGACTCACTGCTTGGAGGCTATTCTTAGCTTTTAGAGAGGGATCTGTCTACAGATATTAGGGAACTTGGTCCTTTAACCATTTTATGAGACTGCTATCATTATAATATAATTAGAAAAGATATGAGGATTTGGCCCGAAGTTCTATAGGGGTTTTACTCATGTATGTGTGTGTTTTTTTTTTTGAAAAGGAATGCGCGGGGAGAGTAGCTTTAGAGTATTTATAAGAATTCAAACAATCCAAATGCTTGGGGGGCATACCCATTATTTACCATTTTTCTAGTTGTGCTAGTTTCTTATCAACAGAAATAGCTTATATAGATTGCTTTTATCAGTCACTAAGAGCGTCTTAATAAAGGGTCCATCTGAGGATCCGGAGAAAAAAAAAAAAATGGGGCCGCCTTTTTGAAGCACATCAAGGCGAAAATGACCATGGCCGAAAAAAGCAGCAAGATCTGGCACACACCCCCCATACTATACCATCCACACGATGCCCTTGTCTCTTATACAAGTTATAGTGAATCGTTTTTCAGAAGTCTCTTGTCAGGTGTTTCGGGAGATAGGAGCACTCATGGAAGTGATAAAACTCTTCCTTTATGTAAATCTCAGGCTGCTGTATGATAGAGAAAGCTGGAAACGGAAGAACCCACTTTCAGAATAGGAAGATTAGTTTCACCTGAGATAGTCCCCTATACGAGAAAGACTTGCCACTTATGACCTATTATTTATCCTCTTCGTTCCTATTGAATGAAGCCGGAAGTTGCTCTATTTATTCCGGTGAAATAGAGCAGAAGCCTCGATCGCCCACATCACTTTCTGCAAAGAGGGTTAAAATGCTTTAATAGAGAAGCCAAAACCGGGCATAAGCTTTTTGGCATGATTCCTGAGTTAAGTTGGGATCTTGGCTTGTTTTCACACGCATTATTTAACCTAAGTTAGTTTGCAATTCCCTTGTTTGGGCCATGCAATGTTATAATTAAATCGTCAATTCGGATCTTACAATGAATCAGAATTTTCCATGCGTAAGCAGCAGGAAATGACAGCTTGTACTCTTCCATAGCAAACCTAAAGATCTCTAAAAATCCCTGGTTAAATAAGAAGGGGATTATCAGAGAGCCTATATCAATTGACCTTTCGCGAGAATTCGATGAAATTTATTCTACTTTATATAAATAAAGGGATGTCGTCCCAACTTAAAGGAAAAAGGGTTGGTTGTGGTTCCCCTTCCCCAGCTGACTTATTTATTGAACTTATCTATATATAATAATATATTATGGATTTCATTCTCGTATTTTGATTCTATTAAAGAATGGAAAGCACTCTTTAAAGGCTTGATCACATGGGCTTGGCTCTGATTTCCTTTACGAGAATAAATTACTAGAGCAGACTCCCTCTTGAACAGAACGGATGGAAGTAGATGCCGACACTCTTTTATATGAAGCGAGAGGAAAAAGCGTTTCTGGATCGCTGCTTTCTTTCGATGATTAATTCATCGATTGGTCGACTAGTCCTATTCCGGGTTTTATAAAATCCTATTATAAATTTGAGGCAATCTTTTAACCTGCTTCTCCTTTTTTGGGGGAGAAGGGATCATTCTGCGCGACGAGTACTGTGCTTAAACCTGTAAAGTCTTTCCAGAGGTAAATTCCACGCGTATCTCAAGACTAATTATGCTACTTAAGTACGTATGCTTACGCTTGCGCACATAAAACGGGTGAGACTTTCGCTTTATCCTTTTCTTGGCAGCCGGACCTGTCTTATCACTAAGGTTCGAGTTCTTCTAGCCTTCTTTCATAACCATGGGAAATGGACTTAGACTCGTTCCATAAGGACGTGCGGGATTGGATAAAAAGCTAGAAAAATATAAAAGGAAAGATCAGAAAAGTGCGCCTATCATGGTCGAATCCTCAGGCTTGGGATGAGCCCGGTTAATGTAGTCAATCATAGCCCCTTCACAGGTAAGAAAAGATTCTTAAAGCCACCGGGAAATAAGGGTCATTCATGAGTGGGGTATCGCGCGGATAAGAAAGCTAGCTCCCTGGACGCTTGAAGGCTTTAATAAAATAAAAGAATTTTTTTAATAACTTTTTTCGGAGCACTTGTCAAGTGTGAATGAGTCATCTTTACACCCTTAATCTTCTTTTTTTCTTATATATAACGTTAATGCGAAATATGATCAGGAAGATTGTAAGGGAAAGCGGTTTCATTCCTCTTTAGAAAGCTCGCATAAGCACAAGAATGCAAACAAGTGAAAGAAGCAAAGTAAAAAGCAGTGGAAGCCCTATAATTATAAAATAAAAACTCTTTTTCCGAGAATAATGAAATGACTCAAGGTAACCAACCGAACCCCCTCAATCCTGTTCTTCCCATAAGGGCGCTCTTCTGAATTCAAAAAATCTAACCGGAGACGGAAAGTAGCTCTTTCCGCGACTCTATCTTATGCCTTCTCCGAGACTATCTTACTTATTAAAGGTCGGTAACCGGTATCCTGTTCAATCGAGTTTCTTTGGCATCCACTACTAAATTCGAAAAAACCTTCTATCTGTGTAGAGAGTCTGCTATTCCGCAGGGTTTGATGGAATCTAACTTTCCATTTACCTTGTTGACGTTTACAAACGATGCGGACAACAATATGAAATTCAATAAAAGCTAGCTCAAAAGGATCACTAGTAAGGATGTCTCATGCCTGAACCTTCGTATTTCCAAAGCTTGGATTTTTTTAGTATCTAGCAACCAAGTATTTAAAATCTTAAACCTAGCTTTAAAGAGTCCTAAGATTTGCTGGAAATGTCTTTTTCATAACCCTATAACTAGAATCTATCAAAAAACATCAGTTCTCACTTTAATTTACTTTGAAAGAGGGAAATTCCTATTTCCATCATATTATCGAGCCAATCTTTGCTTTGTAATGTGAAAAGGCTTTTACTACTATAATTAAAATTTCACAATTATAGAAACTTTATTGGCTTCGCCAATTATAGGCTTTTCGGGATGAAACTTATTTTCCTTAAGTAAGAGAGGATAAGTAAGATGAGGAAGAATAACACGTTGAAATAGCTGCTGGATTGGCTCGATATACCAAAGTCCCAAGCTTTGTTTGGTCCCTCTCCTTGCCGCCTTGTTCTAATTTAAATGTGAGCTTAAAGCAAAGAACCTTTTAGACCTCGGAAGGGAAGGAGGAAAGACTTCAATTGTTGAAAAAGCCTTCTTGCTTGCTATTGGCATGGGTCTTTGGGATATTTTATTGAATCATAGAATTGGTTCTTCCGTAGAATTTCGGGCCCGGAATTTAAAAAGGGGGAATAGACAAGTAAGATAGACTCAGGATCCGGTAGAAATAGCTTGGCAGGACTTAGAGGATCTCTTAAAAGAGAGAAGTCTAACACTGTTTTGAAGCATCTCTATTCCATTTAAGTAAGATATCTAAGGATAAGAAGTGAAACTAACTTGACGACCACAAAGGAGGAGTAAAAAGACATCGGCAGGAAGAAATGCAGATTAAAGAGAAGGGCGCTTTGGCTGATTAAAAGACTTGAGATTACGAAGCAAATTGGCTGTTGCAAGAGGAGATCAAATGAACCGGCTAATGCCAAAGCGAGTGAACATCTCTCCTTCTTTCATAGTATTTACATATTATTTAATTTAAGAATAAGTTGAAATACTTTTTAACTTTTATACCGGAATGCATATCATCATCTGGCTTCTCTCGCTGACTGATTGGATAGTCTTATAATCCTATACTTGAATGTAAGTCTATAAAGGCCTCTAAAATGCCCATCATAAAGTCTCACTCATTATGGTATGGCCTCCTTTCTAAAAAAGAAAGCTTTTTGCTTTAATCAAGTAAATTTAATTATCATGTTATAAAGGGGGATTAAAAAGAACCAAACTAGACTTCTAGTTGAGGTTTGGATATTTTGACTTCTATTTAGACAGGGGTATAGCCGAAAGACGCATAGGATGCCTTTTGCCGGGAAGAGCATCTTTCTTAAGTCAGCTGAGGCTAGGATGGTTGGAATGAGAGCTTGGTAAGGCGCGTTCGGTTGGACTAATAAGATAGGGTGTGTTGAAGGAGAGGTGATAAACTGGCTGTTGGTTTGCCTTCACTCTACTCATTACCGGTTTCCCAACATTCCGGCTTTTCAGGGCATGACCCCCGCTTAGGGGACTGCCACATCGACTTTCTTTCCTTGAAGACAGATTGGTACGAAATGAGTGCAAGACCCAGGATTGGGAGTCTACATTTCGTAGTAAGTGTGTTGACGAACGCTAGGGTTTGTCGTTGGAATGATGCTGCCCCTAGATTTTAGTAGAGGAGATAAGAGGGTAGAATTCTTTCAATAATATCCTTAGTGGGCAAGCCAAGGAAGCATGGTTGCCGACCCCCTAACCTATGGAGTAATATGTCTTTTGTTAGTAGGATTTTTAAAAAGCTTCCTTTACTTGACCCGATGAATGAGTCGCATCTTTGACATGAAATATATAACTCTAGTTATAGGCCACCCTAGAATCCTTGCTCTGTATTCTACACTAAAAAGTGTACTAATCTCTTCAAATGGATGGGTTCTTTTTTTTTTTTCTTTTTAAGTATATTCCGTCCTTCTCGCATACCTTTCTCTACTTGTAGTGAAAGATTCTCCTTACTTACATACGGAGGGCTGCAGATTGTACCGTTTTCACAGAATGAGCTGTTGGGATTTCAAGACGGGTTTGGGCTAGGGCGTGGTTTAGTCAATTGCATGTCGTGATCAACCTACTTATAGTATAGTAATATAGAATGGATTTCGAGATTGAATGGGATTTCCCTCTAATAAGTGCATGACTATCAAAGAATTTTTTTTAGGCATAAAGTAAGCCATTTCCCTGTGTAAAGAGTGGTAAATGATAAAAAAAACACATTTGACAGCTATTACTCTAAGATAGGAAAAGATAGGAAATGCACTTTTTACACTGAAAAAGAATGATAGGTCCAAAAAACAATCTCTTTACTAAAGACACCCAATTTGACGGAGTCCAGAAGAGGCTCGCATATCATATTAGAACGAAGAAGAAAGGAGAGGGGTTTCGTTCACGCGCAACCTCACCTTTGTGAAAAAAGGATTCGAAATTTTCGCCAAGCTATTGTCAAATCTCCTAATTGATTGAAACAGGTGCAGCAATGAAGGAAGTTCCCTTGATTTCAAGGTGGGATCGAAGACTCATACAAAAGTCTACCTTCTTTCTTCTTTCACATCTTGCTTGGCAAAAGAGAAACAAACTAAACCCTATAGCTACCCAGCCGTAAACGGCGGTGGGCGAGACCCCTATCCTTGAAGCATCTGTAACTGCCGTTTCTAGCTAATTTAATGCCTTTTTGCGTGACATTAAAAGTCCCTATGTTAGCAATAAAAGGGTGAGCGCATTCTTACCTTTATCGTCTCACTGTTCAGTCTAGCCACGGGCATGCCTTCCAAATCAAATCGGAGAGGCTGGTGGTCCAACTTCGTATGTAGCCGCGATCGGCCAAAGCTGCGTCTGAATTGACATCAATTACATCTTTACCCAGAACTTCCTCCGTTGCATCCGCTTCCCGCATGGGCGTATCCAAGCAAGGATCCTCGTCCAGTAACGCATAAAAGAAAGGACACGTTCCCACACATGTGTTCAACCCAGTCCCTGTCAAGTAAAGGGACGTCGAAGTCTTAGTCGAAGGCACAGTTGATGATGGTCAAGCTGTTGGCGGGTCTGTTAATATATATTTAGATAGGATAAGAATCTTATTCCCCCTTAATCTTTTGCTGTCTGTCTAACCTGATAAACGTACCTGATAAATTGGACAAGGAAGGCAATTACGCTATTTGACATAGGTCGTTTACGGCATAGGGTTACACCATAACATAAGGAGTATAATACAACCAAAGATGAATTAGGAAGCCTCGACCGGAAAGTTGGTTGTTTACACTGCCGCAGTGAAACGGGTTTTACCGACATTTGACCAACAATTTTTACTATTGGATATGAGAATCCTTCTTGTTCGTATTCTCCCGGTGGAATAGACGCTTATTTTTGATTTAATTTTGAAAATGGTTTCCTCTTCTTTATAAATTTATAAAATGAAGCTCATTATAATATGCCAGTCAAAGCAAAAGCGGAGATGTCAAATCCCACAAAGAAGGTAACGCCCCAAGGGGATCATTAGTAGCTGGAATCGCGGATGTTCGTCCCTTATAAAAGATGGAAAAAAGATGCCAATTCAGAAACAGTAGCTGAAGCAGACGCTGATCATAGATAGAGAAACGAAGTTCCACGATTAAGATCAGTAAATTGCTTACTTGTTGTATAATAAGAAACCGGCCTTCAAGGTAAACTCTTCCGAACGAAGTCGCAAAAGAAAGCATCCGGTTCATAAAATCTGGGGATTGAATATAACTTTTTTTTATAGGAGGAAAGGCCCCTGTGCCCGATTACGGCAGGAGACGGGAAGCTCACTTGACTGAAGTGGTCGTTGGAATGCCTATCGGTGTTAAAGAAAAGAAAGCATATGCATGCTTTGAATTCCCAGGATTAAAAAAAAAAAAAAAGGGGGGTTCACTTACGAAACCGGGAAGCACAGGCTACCAAGTTGCCTCTTATTTTCGGGATTTTCCTAGCTTACTCAACCACTGTTTCGAGAAAAAGAGGCGCATGATACAAAGATCAGAAGAAAGGGGGCTGGTGCTCCTCATTGATTAAAAAGACTCTTTTACCTCAGAATCCACTTATAATCAAGAGCTTTTGGAGATGAATTTGAGGTCTCTTTCTGACTGGGTTTAGTCCCTTGTATAATTAATAAGTGTGGATAGTGAGTAAATGAGCATTTAGCTTATATAAAGATATAAAGATCAATTACAATCAATTGAGAATGAGTCAAGCCGTTTTCTTCTCTTCCCTTTACTTTGTAATTGAACTCAACTGACTAAACGGAGGATCCGTGACCTGTACAGAATGGTTCCCTCTTAAGAAAGAAATCCCGGTAGTTGAAAGGGTGGGATACAGATTGAGAAGGATGAAAAGGGCAGCAAGAGGAATCTTGGACAATGGGCGTCAGCCTGCTCTAGCCAATCTTCCTCAGAATGACAATAGGCAAAGCCTTGGGGATGCTTGAAGAACGCTTGAAGACTAGAGAGTGCGCCCATAAATAAAGGATTAAAATCTACTGGAGCGAGGGAAGCTCAAGTGATAGTGCAAAGAAATTTTCGGATCCATACGCTAAGGTGCAAGATCTCTCGGATACAGGTAATGGGTCAGATACGACTCCGAGGTGAAAGAAAAATAAAGAACGGAAGGTAGTGGGGCGAATGCTTTCCTTTATACGCTACGCCTGCCAGCTAGCTTTCTCATATCATCCTGTCGCTTAGGTACGTTCGCGAAGGAGCAAACCCGGGAAAAAGGGCAAAGATCCAACGGAGGAAGAGGCGGAAAAGGTACTAACGAGTAAGCTACCAATTAAGAAGCTGATGAGAATGATGGCTACAGTGATAGTTCTACTATATAATATAGATAAATCATATAGATAAAAAGGAATCCTGGGACAATTCAAGGATCTCCTTCTCTTTAGCAGTCGAGCCTCTTACATACCGCAAAAAATCCTAACAAAGATTAGTGATAAATAGCAAGAATGTGAATTGGGGGGCCACTTTGATCCTGTGGTGGTCGAAACACTTAAGTTTTTTTCTTTTGCTTTTAGGGGTTTATGGATGAAGATGAATAAGAATGGTATCGAATGGAAATCCGTAGAAGGAGGTCGCCAAAAGAGAGACCCGAGCCAAGCAAACTCCGTTTTACAATCTTCTTGCTTTTCCCGACAAAGATAATGCTTTGTTCAACGGAGCGAGTATAGGCTTTCTTTACGCCCTTGAGTTGGTATTGGAAGGGGCAAATATATTCTAATAAGGCCTTATCCAAACAGATTGAAACACCCACAAGCCTATCTGGAGAGAGGCGGTAACTCTTCTATCACCAGCGACCGACAGAAAGCTTGCTTCCTCTACAGCGTTTTTTCATTTCGCGATTAATACAATTTTATATACTTCTCCTTTGGAGAGGGCTTCTTCTAGTTCTTCCGTTCTTTCCTACCAGGAGCTGAAAGTGAATGCGTAGCATTACTATAACTATATAGTCGATTATTAACTCCTTCTTTTCTTTCCTACCCTATCAATCGAGCCAGTCTCTTTACTAAGTGGTTGAACAAAAGAAAGAGGCAAAAGCCTTACTTCCTTCTAAATATGTAGATAATATGTGACGCATAGGAGGCCAAAGATTGTCAAAGTTGTCCCAGCTCTTTGGCTTACAGGGTATCCGCTGCTTATCAAGGGTTTTAAAGTAACTGCCTCATGAAGACGAGTCATTCGCAAAAGCTCAAAAGAAGTCTTTCCAGAAGAAGGTTCCACAGACGTGATTGCTGAGATTGCAATCGAAGCTGTTGATGATCGTGAAAAGGAAGCAAGGCCCAACATTAAATATCTTTTATTAAGCTTGATTTGGATAAGTGTGGACCTTTAGCTACTTGGGAGGAAGCTATCGCAGAAGAGGGAGCTGATACAGTGGAACTTGTACCAAAAGTCTTGTTATAAAATAGACCAGTAGCAGATAACCTGGGCTAAACCAAAGAAAAGGGTATGCCTTTTCGGAATGAGACTGGGTTCTACCCTGTCCTGAGTGAGAAAAGCAAGAAGAAAAGCGTATCGCCAATAACCAAAGATTAGAAATTAATACAATAGGATAGGCAAGTTTATCCCTGCATAATTACGATGTCTATTCTAGAGATAGAGTTCTCGACTCTAATTACAGGGCAAAGCACTTACAGAAGCTCCCTCCTCGCCAGCAAAAGGAGAAGGGATCGCGAGATACCAAGACTTGCCCCTCTTGATATGAACTTAATTCGCGAACAAACTTATGGTATGAAAGAGTTTTCTTGCATTTCAGTGAAAACTAGTGACATGGGCCGCTACTCTCATTAGCGTTCAAACATCTTCGTTCCTACCGCTGCGTACACTCTTCCGGCGGCATTTCATATCAACTTTTGTGGAGGAATAGTCGAAGTACCTATTTGATATTGGTTAGGCCGATTGGACAGCTTTCACTGTCATAACGATAAGTAGCCCTCTTTCTATAAATGAAGGATTATCTCTTTTCAAGTAAGAAAGTGCTATCGTAGAAGTCTATTCTATTTCTATTATAGCCTGTTCGAACAGAGCAATAAGTTTACTCAAAAGCCTGCCCTTTTCTTTAAATGAGAGTCAAGTAAGCGTGATCATTAAAAATTTTATTTTCTCATCAGATACACGTACCAAGTACGCCTTACGAAAATGTTATGGTAAAGAGAAGATCGATCAATTACCTATTGTGAGTTGGTCAAGCGGGATGTTACACATCGAGTAGTAAAATGCTCTTGCATAATGAAAAAGAACCTTTTCCACGTATCATCGACTGCCTTTTTGCTTATTGAGCAGCCAAATTCCAAGTTTTGTCGATCTCTAATGCTATTAAAGAGCTTTCTTCTAGTAGTTCAAGGATCTGGGCATAATGTCCGAACATGCATCAAGCGATGAATAAAGGGTAATGGATGCAGTAAATTGAAAAAAACTCTGAAAACGGTGTTTGGTGAGCTTATGTTTTGGTCAGTTTGGATTTCTTATTCACGAGGTAAGTCTTAATCAGGAAGACTAAGAGTTGGTCCTGAGAGTGCAATTTATTGAGTGATGTCGTCCCAGCTAAGCGGAAATGAGTATTCTTCCTTTTCTTTTTCATTGCTTTTTTCCCCTTGTCTTCTAGTATTTTGCGCTTCTCCTCGAATCTCTCTGCTGTTATTGACCACCTATCTCAATATGAGCTGCAATTCTGATGAAACGAGTGAAATCTTCGTAGCGAGTTTGAGACAATGTTTAAAAGGATCGTTCGTGATTCACGACTTAACAAAGTGTTAGAAGGTCCATTTTACAGGAGAGTTGGATTCTCAGTGGTGCAGATCAGACAGTTACTTGGGGAGCTTTTCTTTCTGCTAAAACAACTTATGGAGCAGCGTTTTTGCCTTTGATTCTTAATTGCAACCTCTACTGGAACCTCCTCAATTAGATTCTTTTCTTCTTCTGTTATCACAGTAGTTTGGAAGTAGGTTACTGATTGACACTAACGAAATGTTCTTGCTCTTACCTTTCCCGTAGTTCGATTCGATCAAGCTTAGGCTTCCGCGCTTTCTTTGCCTCTTCGACTGGCTCTTCACGGGGTCCAATCGTTCAAGATGAGTTTACGCCTGCTTATACTCGTCGTTCCGGCCCTATACGCCTTTGGACAAAGAACGAGTGTAGCGCGTAGGCTTTGAATGTTGATGGGTGTTAGCGATCTCAGGATCTTTGATTACAAGAGATGTCTTTCTTTCAAACTTGAGCTTCCTAAGGTGTTTCAACCAGTCTTTATTCTTCGATATTGAGTATATACAGAGGAACAGCTTAGGAAGGAAGAGCTATAGAACTGGCGGTTGCCTTTCGCTTCTACGACTCTAAGAAATGCTCCAAAGTCCTTTGCCATCAGGACCCAGTCCAAATTTATACTACATGTAAATGCCAACTAACATGGTTTCATGCAACAATCTCTTCTACCTTTATTCTTATACTAAGCCTGAGACTACTAAGGTGGTGCATCATTTCGTAACACCCTACTGGCTTCGGAGCTACTCTCATTTCATAAGAATTGGAACCTCAGTGCAAGTACAAGCGGGGATCTTTACTGGAGCATAGGCCCGAGCAGTTAATGGTGAACCAGATGTTTATACCTGGTCTCCCTTTCCAACGAGAAGTTTCTTATTTTATCCCCTCTCTTAAGACCTTTCTAAAGGCCTTTTGTTCATTACACGGAAGCCTCAAAGGATACTCATGTTTTGATACCCTCTCGAATAATATGGCCCGAGTAGAGGCTTAAACGGATAAGGGTTTTTCTAAGTAGAAATGCCGATATTTTTAGGTAACCCTCTGAAATTGAGCTCCAATTTAAAGAGTTGTAATTCGAGCTATCATATTAAATGAAATTAATTCTCAATGAACCGGCACTTTCCCTTTACGCTTCATTCTTTGATCCAAGCTTCACCTCTTCTTGGTTGGCTTAATTTTGAATCCAGAGGCAAAAGGTAAGAATTTTTTTATAACAGAAAGTCGATCCCTTGCCCATCTCGCAGCATATGGTAGATCCTAACCCTAGTAAGTAGACAGCTTCGCGAGCATTAGCATTATTAGTATATAGCTTTCCAGGTCGATTATATAAAATATCTCTAAAGATTTTGTAAAATGTTCATCAATTTTATATATTAAAGAAGATAGGAAGAGAAAGACCTACCCTATGTTATCCTCTTAATATGTGGAGCTCTTGCATACTTTGTAGCGAGATCGATTGGCGTACCAACTACTATATAAATTTTTCTGCTAAACCCCTCTCTTTTCTTCTGTATGTGATGTTTTGCCACATGCCGCAGTTCAACCATTTGCTTACTTTTCAGATTCTTATTCAGACGATGATTTTCTCGAAGTCCCAGTTGATGCTTTTGCTGATGATGCCGACGATGGTGAAAAAAGGAGCCAATTCTATTAATATCAAACGTGCCTTAATATTGCTTGTTTACCTTTGGACCCGGTTACTCCCTTGTTCCTAATAAAACAGTTTGGTGCCAATATAACATAAGGTTAAGAACTGGGTAGGATAGAGGGGCATATCCTTCGAGGTGCTTTGAGCTAGTACGTCATAACCCAGTTTTAAGAGTTCTACTTATTCGGAGTCATCTCATACTTTACTCCGGGCAGTTCTCCTTTAAACCACTAAAAGTCAGTCTATTTTAAGAAGTTTAAAATGAAGGAGCAATGCTACACCTATCCTTGAGGATTTCATTCGGCAATTCGAAGCTTGGTTTACTCAGGACCACATGTTACGCTCGACCCAAGCGAGTGAAAAAAGATATGAAAGGAGAAAAAGAAGCAATGCCCGTCTTAAAGTAATCAAATGGGCTAGGTCCTTTTACTCAATTCGTGAAAGTGCATTTAGAGTTTGCTTTTTAGTTAGCAAGGATAAGGAAGGAAAGTTTAATAATATTTATGTCATTACGTGCGATTATTTCCACTATATAAATAAAAAACAGGAAAGAACTTCAGTTTCCGCGAAAAAAAAATTATTAAATAAGCATTGAACACCCTTAGACTAGGTTTTGACCCATACATGCAAACACAACAAAGAAAACCATACATTAAAACACACTAATTTGCGTCTACAGACACTTATTTAAATTTGATAGAAATATAAAGAGTCGGCGGGCCAAACTGCCACTAAGTATAGCGGGTCAGAGCCTCGACAATGAGCACTTGCTGCTCCTGATACAGCATTCTCAGTCTAGTTTCAAGCTCCCTTGTTCTCGGGTCTGTCGCGCGGATGCGGTCTTCCACGACAGCAGGGTTTGCCGAGGACAGGTGTCCCCAAAAAAGACGAGCTAAGAGTATCCGGCGTTGGCGCAGGGTGCTTTCCACGTGCTCTATTTCGTTTCCAACGTCTGCTATCCTTTGCAAAAGAACCCGAGCCATAGCCATAGTTGATAAACACAAACCGCGTTAAGAAAGAAATTCTGTGATGTGATAGAGCATGAAGGCTAAACAAGCCCTCATTTATAAAGATAGAGGGGTGGAGTTAGATAGTCATGCAGTACGAATTCTATAGCTGTCACAATTCTCATTCTTAGTAGTTCTTCTAACAACTTTTCTGCAGCGCAGTTGAATCATGCCTTTTAAATGAAAAACTGGCTGGCTCTAGCTACCTTGCTGAGAAAACCAAATCTCCCCAAATCACACTGCTTGTATGAACAAACAAACTTTGTACAACCAGCTTACGTGAAAAAGATTACATTACATATTTTATGCCAATAGACTCGTGAAATCCATAGTGCTGAGTCGTAATCTGAGCCACGTTAATAAAGCCCAAGCCTGCGTGGACCTTCAAAGAAAGTCCTACAAATGCAGACGACTTGGGCCTGTCAAGCCTGCTTTCCTCGATGAAAGCTTATAGAAGGGCCAAAGCACAACAAGCCCATGCAGGATTTCATTGTCATGGAAGCCCTTTCTTTACCCCTTCATATAGTCTACGCTATGATAATGTTTTTCTGCCTAACTCTCACGGCTTTAGGAGGGGCCGGCCCATAAGCCAGCTCTCGCCTTCTTTCGAACTTTGAGCATAAGTCTTCTTTTTCTACCAGCGGAACCTTGTGGTATACTCTCTTATATCAACTTTATTATATAAGATTCTTATTAAACAGCTAAATAAAAAGCCAGCAAGTAAATTGCTTAGTCTGTTTTATTTATAGAGGAATCCCCGGGGCGTAGGGAAGGTCGAACCAGGTAAAATAACAAAAATACAGTAAGCATATCTAACCACTATACCCAAACAAGAAGCCATTCTGTGAATTATAATAGAACAACAGCAAGAAAGATTTGGACCCAAAAGAATATAAACTTTGAGTGTGCTCTGAAAAAATTGGGCAGTCGTTGCAGGCCACTCTTATCAGGATTCTCACAAGCACACCTAGGACACAAGAGGGTTTGTTGATGTATATTTTCACCCTCATTAATAAGAAAACTTATAACAGTAAGAGGGAATGTCCTTCCTGGATCAAATACCATGATAGCATGTCTTGGACTCATAGGAGCAGCGCCCACAAGTTCAGCAATAAGAATTTAGAACTGGACATTTAGGCCTGAAACATGTGCACTCTCATTGCCTTTATTTGTGCCCATTCCTGTTTTCCTTTCAACTAAGCTCATGTACCCTTCATCAAAAGGCCAAGGTGGCTTTACTCCAAGCTTAACAACAATTCCATCACATTGGATGACCAGCAGCATATACTTACTTAAACCCAGACTAAAATGAGAATTAACACAACTGGTAGAGTATAATGATGCAATAAGTGGGCTGCCCCCTTTTCTTTGAAATTTTCCAATGGGGTTGGGATGTAATCTTCTCCCCTTCACACAAATGATCTCAAGACAGGCTGTTGAGACCCAAATCCCATTTGACGTCTCCCCCCTTTGGATCCCACCTATTACCCCAGTCCGATATAATCTCAATGTCTTTTATTTGCTTAAAGTCCGGGGCGTTCGTCGTTTATAAAAAATAAAAAACTTTTTACCAATAGAAGCATTTTTATTCGAAGACTTAACCATCCCACTGGGTTTACTGGCACTAGTAACCTTGAATGGAAAAGGAAGTGAGCCTATCAGAAAGAAAAAGCGAGATCAATCAAAGATGCCATCGTTTCGCGTGCTTGGACAAGGGGCGAGAGAGTAGTTTCGATCCTCGTCTTTCAAGCCAACCTAGCTAAAGGTAGGATATATCATCATATTTCGCATAAAAATCTTACGCAAGAGAGTGTGTGCGGTCCCATTCCAACCCAAAAGAGAATTCTCGGGATCCTTATTTAGATTAAAAAAGACATGAAAGCAATCTCCAAGCTCGGGGTTGTCCTTTAGAACTTCTTCTGGGAAGTCGAGATGTAAAAAAATCTCCCAGACCCAGTTTCCAGATTAATACACTCTTCTTATCCGCCTTTACAAAGTATTTTCTCCTTACCAAAAGACCTCTCATCATTAACTTTTTGTCTATCTGGCACATGATCGACTTAAATATGCGCCTTCGTCCACTGAAACTATAACACCAAAGTTACGCTTTGCCTGAGGATACTCATTCTACCAAAGTCAAAGACTGTCCCAGAACAGTGTTTAGAGGTGAGGTTTGGATTTTGGAGTCTTAGTCCGGCCTCTACCTTGTTGAAAGGTTCGGATGAAGCTTATCCAGTAGGATTAAAGCCGAAACGTAGATCGAAGCGTAGAAAGTTTTCCTTTATAACTATAAACGTGAAGCGCTTGACGCAGCATTTCATTCTCGCCTTTTAAATCAAATAAAAATACTGGGCTGCACCTATCTCCTTCTTTTGGGCTGCCTTTTTTATTGCAAGATATTAAGTATCCAATCTTGTATATTGCTTGAGCCCGACTCGTTGACCAAAGGATGTTGCTATCGAAATGCCTGATTATTAAAGGCTTCTTTTCTATGATAATGCCAATATCAAAAAAGAATGCTTCGATCCGCCGTAGTTTTTTCTGATCGACTTGAATATTCAATTTATTTCGTCGACAATCTCACGATAGGTTCTATGCCTATTATTAATTATGATAACGATTGAGAGCATTACAAACTTATAATATAAGGATCTCAGCTTGATTTAAAATAAAGGTTCTTTTCCGCTATCGTCTAACTTCTAACCTAGATACAGTCAGCGATTTAGCATCAAATACTAGAAATTCCCTTCGAAAAAAGCATGAAATGGCTACGGAGCATTACGTAGGATAATAAGTCTGACCTTCGAGGAGAGCTTGTTGTGTCAAATGCTTCCTTTCTTGCTCTGCCATACATGCTTCTTCCTTCCGTTGAAGAAATATTCAGGGGGTCAATTTATAGGAAAGCTAGGATGCAATCTTATTCCGCCTGTTGATTAACACTGTTGATTGAAAAGAGAGACTACGTGGTTCTCTACTCCCTGTATTGGAGGAAAGAAAAGAAAGGGGGTTAGGGTCGAAGCTATACATCCTTTTCGAGCAAGCCCTGCGTGCCACTTTTCCTTAGATTTCCGTTATTAATCTTAATTTCACCCAACAAACAAAAAGGTACTCCTTGAAAAGTAGAACGGAACTAAGGATAGTCGTTCAGTTAATAGCATCTCTCTTATTTTCGAGAGACGAAACAAGCGACGCAGCATGTTGACGGGGCGTAGGCGAGGGGTTCCTCCGGAAACATAGAATATGTTGAAATTCCCCAATTAAAGATAAAGGGTTTGAGGCAAGAATGCTATTTCCTTTTCCTTAATCTTAATGAAAGGGCCGTTTCAAAGCAACAAAAAAGTGGGGCAGCCGAACAGACCGGAAAAAGTAGCGAAAACAACGAGTGGGCCGAGGTAAATGATCAAGCTGGATGGCTTGGAAGAGCTAGTAGGTATTCTATATATTAGAGTATGTGATGTGATATAAGATGCCCCATACTACGACACTGGTGGCAGGATCAACTCCGCTTTCTCGGGGTGATAACATGTCATGGATTTTTTTCATTTAGAGGCTGTTTAAGACTAGAGGCAAGTGAGCTATGAAAAGGCAGTAAGCTTTGGGCCCGTTAGGATCTTTCTTCGGTAAAGAGCGCATAGGAAAGAAAAGAACTCGAGCACCCCGTAGTAATTGAGTCCGTTGCTTGAGTTAAGTGGGATATGATTGACCACTCGACCTTCTTCTGCCCCTACTGGGAGTCCGCTATTAAATTTCTCTTTTATACTAGTTATCTGATTGAGTTACGAATTTGTCTTAATATTAAGGTCCCCATATAAGTGGAGTGCAATAGCAAGCGCAAAGCCCTCTCACATTCATTCTCCTCGACTCTAACCCCCCAGGGAAGGAGCATTTTAATTACAACCAAGGAGAGGGAAGTTTTTTTCTCATTCTAAGACTAAAGCATGAATTGAAAGGCTAAGCTCGTTTCATCAGGAAGACTCTTTTAACATATTTGAAATTTGTACTAAGATTGGTCGCGTCTCTTTCACTCAAGTGGCAAGATTCATACATTTACTTTCAGTATTGGCATAAAAGAATATTGAAGGTCGTTTCGAGCCCAAGCATTACATTTTTTGTGCTTTGTTAAGAAGAAAAAGAAAGCTTCTTCGAAGACAGCTAATTTGCTTAAAACGTTATCCTTTAGATACCCCTTCACAGTGGGCAATTCGAGAAAAAAACAAGGCAAAGCCCGAGTTTCGCCGAAAGTTAGGAACTTGCAGCGGCGTATTCAAGCGAAGATCTTCCTACGCCCTATACTAAAAGCCTATACTAAAAGAAGGAAGTACGCCTGTTGAGGACGAGTTAGTACTAAATCTCACTTGCACACACCAGTTTTTTGAGTCGTATTAGGAGAAGTAACTTGCGCCTTTTCGGTATAAGAAAAAAGACCCCCCTCTCTTTCTAATGTTTGAGCCGGTGGTAAACTCTTCTGCCCTTATTGTTTTAGGACGTGTTCAACTATAAGATAAGTAGCCTCGACAGGGTCGCCGTCCGGTGCTTTGGACCGGGACTTCTCGATCAAGAGCTTTTATAGACATGTAGCTTATTCCTCTTTTTGGTACAGTTAAATACAAAGACTTCCATCTTAGAGTCTATCTTCTACTACTTTGCCTGCGCCTTTATACTATAGGTCTGCAAATACCACACTACGGAAAGGTATGGTAGCACCCCTAACTAAGTCTTCGATACTAAGAACTTCTTTTTCTACTGGTACGTAACCTCTTTTATATTTTTATCATATCAGCAGCTTTATTGGCACATGATGAGCCCCTTTTGCGGAAGCTTGACTGGTCGAGCGCGACTCTGATCTCCTATTTTCTGACCCAGGATCCTCGCTTCGTTCACTAGAATGAAGTCCTTCCATTGAAAGGTTAGGTTTAGTCGCCAAGGATGAGAGAAAAACCCCTAAAAAGAATAAGATATTTCCACGCAACAGCTCGAAGAGCATAAGCGAAAGGGACCCTTGCCAACCAGCTAAAAGAAAAAAGGAGACTAGTAGTTTCGATAAGGCAGATCCGAACCAATGGAATGACCCAACTTCCAGACCATAGGCATGCATCACTTGCTTGATAGGAAGGAGCCTGAATACACTTCATCACATCTGTCATCAGAGGAGAGGGGTGAAGGGAATCCTATATCCAGTCTTGAATGCCCACTCAAACAAAAAAAGACAGAACTACCTGGGCAAGCTTTTACCAGTTTGCCTTGATCCCATTATTCTCGGGAACCCATACTTCATCATCACTAGGTTTTTAATTCCTCAAAAGATTCAAAAAAGAAAAAGTCCTCCATTCCTGTGACGTCGGGACGTAGAAGCATTCAGGCAAGCAAGAACGAAGTCACAGTCCTGCTGTGAAATCATCTTTTGTTGACCTCAAGTGCAGGAAAGTTAGCCCAAGTAGAAGAGAAAGAGGAAGGCACCTTATTCTAATTCTAAAAAGGGTTTCCCACCCTATATCCTCTCCTGCAATATGAATTTCTTGGTATCAGCGAGGGATTCCCGTTGCAATCATATCGGAAAAGTAGGCATGTCGCTCTTTTCTCATCAGAATTTGATAGGGGGAGCTCTGGGCCGTCTGAGTTACTAGCAAGTGCCAGGGTTTCGCGCCTTCATCGGAAAGAAAAGGCTTACCAAATTAAGTAGGCTTAGTAAATTGCTCCTTTAAGTGAAACAATATTAAGAATCTTATATCCAGATAGGCTTAATTTCCCCGTTATAATTATAATGTAATGGGTCAATCGGCGGATTAACCTTTCCAGTATTAGGGGCGTGCATGTGAAGTAGGTGTGCGTTACAGGGGCAAAGATAGTTAAAGACAGAATACTTCTTTTGGGTTTGGGAAAAAAGGTTTGGATTCAAATTAAAAAAAAAAAAAACGAGATCTTTCCAAGGGAGCTTCCCGAGGGTCGAAATTAAATTTAAATTAAGGAGATGAAAGAACGATACCAAATTAAATCAAAGAAAGACCTATTGCAATTGTTGAGTCGACGAAGTCACCTGACCTATATAAGAGAGCTTCGATCTTGCTTCTTGAATGTTTTCTTTTCGATGCTCGCTTCGTAAGCAAAAAATTCGGCTGCATCATCTGGCAAGTGAGATTGGAATGCTAGTTCCCGCCGATTCCCTTTTGGGGTCTGACTCTTTGATGCAAACTGAACTACTGTATTCAAATGAAATGATTCGACCAACCCCGGATCCTGATAATCCTTCTGCTGAGGCAAAAGACAAAGAAAAACAGAATGGAATGGCCCACCTTACAATTGGAAAATCTAACTACTTAACATTGGAATGTTAGGAATGCAAGGCTCGCATTTCAATTGGACCAAACCCATTCCCATGTGCATCGTAGGTCTCCTGGCTTCTAGTGGGTTCGCGTCTTTGGAAGGAGAGACAGAGCAAAAGCAGTATCCACAAAGGAATCCAAATTACTAACTATAATTAATATAAGGGATGAAGTCAAGGAACTTCCGCTTATTTGAACCCAAGCAACTGAACTGATCGAATTCAACTTGTGTTCTTGCTCTGGCTGGAAAGAATTTTTTTTCTAAAACCTCCGGTAATAAGGCAGCTCGGGAAAGAGACAGGGATTGTTCACACCCTACTTGTTTCATAAATTACGCGCGTTACCCACGATTAGGAAGAAGGACTGCGCTCATTAATCTTATTCATGATAGTAATATGCGCGGCCAGTGTCACAGCAAGGGGGACTTATCTTTCAATGCATTCTGACGTTTAAAGGCGTCGCTTCACTTCACTATATAAAGAAAGTCAAGTCCCCTTTGAAATACACCACCTTTAAGTTTTTTGTTAACCTTTCTGTGCAGTTTGCGAGGAGGCATTTCCACCCACCTATCTAAGCTCACTTGCTTCCCCTTGGAAGACTCGCTGGACATGAGCCTCAAGGACGATCAATGTCCAAAGAAAGGGTATAAATCTACGAATATAACCTATAAAGAGAATCTTGAGTCCACGAGGATATAATAAAGAAATACGTATATCTATATAAGATGCTTTTTCGCAATCAAAGGTTGTTCACTTTGACCAAAGAGAATTGCATGTAAATGAAAGGCTTCCCTTTCTCGGGCGTCCAATCTTGCTTGGTTTAGAATCCAAAGCATTACTTTGCAAATTCGAGGTATTACCAAATTAAATTTATGATCGTATATTTGAGCGCCGTATAGAGTCAGAGTATATGAAGCCAAGCCGGCTAGTCTTTTAAGAAAGGAAGCTTTGAAACTATTACCACCTGGAATCTTTCAACCCGAAACATAAACTATGGCTGAGACTGATGATCCATACCCTGAAGATATTCTCGGACAGTGATGCCGGAGCTGTAGTTTTACTTAGCACTGCCCCCATCCAGCCTATACTCCTATACTATAGATTGGAAATTTAAAGACAGAGAAGATAGATGTAAGCCTAAAGCACTCCTTTCTGAAAGTACTCACAGGGATCACAGTAGGTGAACCTATCTTTATACCTTAATTTGAAATTTGAGACTTTTAGTCTGATTATCGTGGTCTGTCGAGACATTGGGTAACGGAACGAAATTCAAATAATCATAAATAGTACTTTTTAAAAAAGAAATCCTTGGAGGCAATTGCTAAGTTCAGAAATCTTCTTTGTCTATGCCGATCCTTCAACAATGGCTCTCTTTTGTAGGAATTCATATTCATGCTTCCTTAACATTAATTTATAGGGTTAGAGGGCGGTCGTCTCGTATAGGAGTCAACTAAAACATGCAGTGGGTATATTCATGCGAGTTGAACTGGGAGCGGCGTCAACTGGAGCTCGAGATGGTTCGATAGTTCATTCAATAGTATAAGCCGGGACTTGAAATAGATTGTCATTCTTTTCTTTTTTATGTAATTTTCCGTGTATATAGGGTAAAAAACCTGTCTTCACTTTCGCTTTCTCTTTTCTAGGACAGTCTATGAATTAGCTATCCCCCACTTAGACTTTTTTCTTAAAAGAGCGCTGGTTTCAGTTAATTAACTAGATAACAAAAAAGGGCTTTGCATTTCGATTTTATCTTATCTAAAGGTGAGAATCCTCCACCAAACCAAGAACCTCTGATCGCTAAGCCAGAAGCTTTATTATTCTCTCGCTACTATTCTTAATCTTCAACCCAAGTCCTAAAGGTCTTGATCAACTAGCGCATAATCGGTGGATCCTCTTCGTATGCTGTTTCATCATCTGCTGCTCCATTGATTGCGGAAAAATAAGCATCGGACACTTATTATGAAAACCCAGGTTCTTAGACTTATAAGTAGGGCACGCCGGCTACTGATTCATTGGCTGAACCCGCTTCGGCTAACAACCTGCTTCCTTTCTTTTGGGTGGATAATTCCGCATCTCTTCCAACTCATCCAAATGATTGACAATCCTTAAGCGCATAACTGGTTGCGAGTTGAGTCTGGTCAGGCATAGGAAAAGAAGAAATCAAAGCTTGAATTCGCTAAGCAAGCTTAGCCGGAAAACAAGAAAGATTATGGCAGCCCTTATTCTCATGAAATACATATGACTATTCAATAACGGCTATTAAAGAGAAAGAGAAGAAGCCGGTGAACTGCTGGTACAACAAAAAAAAAGAAAGCTATAGGTGATAGTCTTACTGTAGGAAGGAGCTAGACCGGCTTTTTGGCGTTGGGGTGAATCGCTCTTCTGCATTCTGATCCTTAGTAAGCACTCAAGCAGTGGGGGAGGATCATTTCTCTATTGGATGCCTTTATCTTGGTTGTGCCCCGTCTGTGTCGAAGTAATCAAGGCATGCCAGCACTAGCTCGGGCCTTACTCTACTTATGATTGTCTCAACTCCATTTTCCTTAGCACTAGCATTTCCATGAGAGGACTTCCCATATCTGATCACCCCCCTAATAATGCAATCTTTCTTATAAAGATTTATAAAAGAAAGGTAAAAGCGGGAATTCACAGCCACGTTTAAATTAAACATGAAATGCAAGTCAAGTATCTATTGGCCGAAACGAGACTAGAAAAAAAAATGAATGACTCACTTGAGAGCATACTATATATATGAAAGGACTAATGCTAGTTCGAGCCCACGAAATCGGGCATAGCGCCCCCTCTTTCCTCCATTCATACGAAAAAAAAAAAGCAAACTCGAGGACAGCAAAGCCAAGAAAGTAAAGAAGGCAGCTATTCGGGATCTTGAGATATGATGCCTGGATCGTGCAAAAAATGAAAGGGCCTACTTCAAAATAAAGCTAGCGTTCGAAGATACCCTCTATGATCCATGGATATGATTGAGTTCACTTGGTAGCCAAAGGAATGTATAAATTGATGTCAAAACACCACGTAGTAAGTAAGAATTACCAGTGGTTTCAGAGAACCGTGCTCGAGGGAAAGAAAGAGAGAGACCTCCTCAAACAAAGGCGGGCACCTTGGAATAAAAAACCTTCTACTATATTGAATTGAGTAGAATTACAGCCAAGGAGCTTTGAAAACTGTCTTGAGTCACATTCGCAGTTTAAGTACGTCGGCGAAGGAAGAGAAAGAGGTAAGCCAGGACTCTTGCATTCTGTTTTTCTTCTGTTTGACAAATCAGATGAGTAAAATCCTTACCCCGCAGGCCACTACGTTTCGGGCTCTCTGATTGATTGTAGTCGCTCAAATAAAATTGCTAGAGTTCTTGCATAGCTTTGCTCATATCGCAAGCCGCGAGCTTCAAGTATTACGAGTGTTTTCGAAGGACCACACTTTGAGTAAAATAAAAAAGTACTTCGAATTCTAAAATTCTGTGGACTTTTCGGGGCTAGAAGCCACCCTTGCAAACAAAGCATAGGGCCTTAAGATTGCATGTTACAGTTTGAGATATTTTATGCTTCTTTAGAACACTCGATCGTTAGGAAGCACTAGTTAGAAGAATCAGAGTTGTGCTACTTAAGAATAAGAAGTGGAACGAGAGCCAGCATTACAGCTTGCATTCCACGTTAGTCCAGGTCGACTTTCTACTTTTTATAATTCAAAATCAAAACAGAAGTATGCTCAACAAAACAAAGAGAGGTCCGGAAGGAAAGATATTGAGAGGAGCGTACGGGCTTCTTTAGATAGCCGGAGTACCCATTTGTTTAGTCATAAACGAAATTTACAGACGTTACAGCTCCGAACGGGATTGAGCTTGATCTCCTTTTGAAGACTCATAAGCAGCGGTTGGAGCACTACCACCGGATCAACCAAACCAAGGGTAAGGATCGTACCAAAAGCATTAACCATTTAAAAAAAGTCTTTGTTGGAACTAGAAGAACTACTCCGCATAGTTTATATGAAACTAACCCCCTTTTATTGTTATTCTTGGGTTTTTATTTGCGCTGGGTGAATTCTACCTCATTCTCTGGGGAGAGTTCGCCTACATCGTCAGTTACAAAAAAAAGAAAAAAGCTAGCTATAGGCTTTCAGGTTCAAGAGCGGATAGAGTTATGACTTCATTCTAGTTCCTGCCACTAGAAGCCATTAAGTATGAAAAGAAAAGTTCGTCCTTCTATTGGCAGGACTCAATCTCATTCCAACCATCGTAACCAGAATCGGCCTTGTCCGCATTCGTAGCTTGAAAACGAAGAAAGGGATGTGGTAGATGTACCAAACGTAGCAATTGTGGATGATCGAATAGAAAAGAAATAAACTCTTGATGAGGCATGAAAGTGAAAGCGCAAAGTTCAACTTCTTCTTTGAATGCTTATAAATTCGGGGTACGGTGGTCTCAGTCGCAGTATGAGAGGCTTCAACATACAATCCCTATACTTTAGGCAGAAGATTTCATTTATGTGAACGCTTTTGTTGATTAAGGCTAGGATTGGCCTGTCTTGCTCGAATACTATCAAAGAAATGTAAAAAAAAGAAGGAATTTTATAGCATATAGATGGAATTAAAGTGTATGTGAGAATTAGCATACTAAATTGTAACAACTCTTATCATAGATATACAAGTCGAGGTGTATAGTAGATGTGGTTTAAAGAATGCAAGCCAATCAGGCTAGCTGCTGTCCGTTTTAAGTTCTATGTTCGTAAGTGTAGAGAAAACTTAAGGTATCGATTATATAAGGTAAGAGGGCTTTCAAGCCTAAGCCGGATCATCAGGCTAGTTAGATGCTACCTTCTAGGGCTCAACCCTTTCTCACCTGGTCTTCGATTCTGAATCTTAAAACAGGGAATAAAGTCAGATAAAGGTTCCTATCTTAGATTGCATTCAAGTCCGAGATTAAGGTTTTTGTGACCCCGGAAAATAAAAGCCAGCTACTGGACCCAGTTCAATGAATCCTTTATATTTCATACAAAAGGATTCCATATTCCACGAGGATATATGGTTTTTTATATATGACTGCGGCGTTTTAACTTGCCGTTGATTTTAGCGGAGCATGTTGACGAGACAAAGGCAGAGGTTCGATCCAGGGGAAAGGGTCTACTACCCTTTGTAGTCTTGGTTCTTTGTTATCGTATTAACAATCGCAACGCAATACGGGCGAAAGTGAAAGATCTCTTTGACTATTTTATAGGGTTCTCTATGAATTTTATTGGACCCAAAAAGGATGCATTGGGAAAAAACTCTTAAACTAAAAAGTTTATCATGCCTGAATCTAACCGGGGTTCACAGTGGTGGAAGAACTGGATCGGAAAAAAGAGGGATTACAGCTGTAAAATATTTAATCTAATGAAAACGTCGCTGTATTTCTTATTTCATGTCTGCTTTTCGTGAAAAAGTGAGTAGGGTACAGGGTTCTGGGATAAACAGAAGTACGTGGAAGATGATTGAGTGAAGGCTAGATCTTTGCAAATAAGACTTATTGAAGAACGTATCGAGAGAGAATCGATAGGCCAGAGAGAGACTCCCCACCCAAAGTCCATAGTCAAAGGGATAGGAAATCCCGCTCAAATCTTGCCCCTATTTTAATATAAGATAAAGAACGAAAGAAGGTCACAAGTCAACTAAGGTAAATTGCACGTCATTTTAGGATATGCGTTCATGTCTTTCCGAAAATAGCCATTTGACGCCGCAACGTTTTGAGCACTAAGCAAAGAAGGACGTTGTGTCATTTTAAATGTTAAATGAATGTTCGCGCGTATGAAGAAAAGAGGGTAGCTTCGCTAGTAAACGGGGCATATTATGTTATGGGTCTTTTGTGCTAAGTTTGGGAGACAAAAGGCGAAAAGAAGCACTCTTGTAACATAAATAGTCGTCAAGTGTATTCGAGAATCTTTGTATAAACGCACGAAAAAGCGGGGTGCAGGGAACCTAGAGTCCTTGCGCAACAAGCGAAAGGGAGAAGTATATTGTATAAAGAAGGAAAACCCTATCCCGGACTGATCAAATTTGGTTGGAGGATAACAGTCTTAGCGTCCCATTAGTAATTTAAAAAAATTCTTATAATAAGGTTATAGCTTAAATCTCTGTGAATGATTTTTACTGCTTGGGAGAATGAAAAGACTACCCGCGGTTGATGGAAAACTATACATTTTATTATAGAATAAGGCTCATCGTGTCAGAAAAAAGACTGTATGAAAGGATTCCAAACTAAAGAGAAATCTTGGCAAAAGCCTTTCTAACTACAGCATAAAAAGCAGCACCATCTTGGCCGAATTAACTTATCCTAGCCTCACAAAGGACTTACCTGCCAACCTCGGGGGAGCTTTTTTTTTTTGTTTTTCTTTCCAACAGCCAGTCTTTCTATTCAGAAGGATCCTCGATCGATTTGATCTTTTAATACATTTTAATACATACAGTAGAAATCTTTCAACGAAAGCGCGGCTTTTTTCGTTACTCAAGCAACTTTACTTGTGAAATTACTGGCCCTGGTATTGCTAATGCTAATCTGTTGGCTACAGCTACTTATGGTTATCGCGTTTTACCGCTTGTATGTACGAGGTAGTTCACGTTCTCACTGAAGCCTCTTCGTTAGTCGTTAGCAGCTTTCAGAGCTTAATGGTTAAATCTACTCAATTTGTCCCATTCATACATAGTGGGCTTTCACTTTGCATAAGCGCTACTAACTTGCATACTTACATAGGTGAAAGAAAAGTTCACGTATTAATGAGACAAGCCAACAGTGATAGCTTTGCTCGAGTAAGCATTCCAATTACTAATTAAAGTAAAAGGGGCGGCGAGATAGCCCCCTAAAAAAATCTTCTCCTTTTCCTTGTATAAGGCTAAAAGTATCTGGACAGTGGTTACCCTACGTTAGTTATGGAAGAGCTAAGGAAAGCACAACCGAGCACAGGCGAGGAGTACGGCATCAAAGCCAAAGTAAGATTAGCGAAAGTACCTACTATAGACAGCACTAGAGTTACTGGAGACGACACCGGAGAAAAGGAGAAGAGAAGACTAAGTCGAATCTCGAACAATCAGATCAATCTCAATTAACAAAAGGAACCCGTTCCAAAGGAAGCAGCAATTGAAGCGGATGTAGATAAAAAAGCGAACAATGCTTTTGAAGCTGACGCTGATCCTGGAAATAAGGGTTCCATTATATCACTTACATCACTCACTTATATATTATATTATTATAGAGTAAAAGAATCGTTACTTGAACTTGACTTGTCTATCTAAGCTAATAGGGGAGCCTTAGTTTAGTTCTACCGAAGCTAGAATTACTGCCGAAGCTGCTGCTGCGTCGGGCAAGGCAATTGTAAAGGACAAGGCAGTGCCAGATTATGCTTAGCTTATTAGGAGCCGTTCCATTGGATTTTAATCTTACTAGGAATCTTAATCTTTCTAATGGATTTTAACATTAACAGGGAATCAAAAACCAATCCGAGGAATAGAAAGCGCCTACCAACGCAAGCAAAGGCCTTAGTTCCAACCTTCTCAGGAAAACCATAACAGAGGGCCAAGGGAATAAGGATAGGGTTTAGCTGTTGCTGCTGACACGCACCCCTTTTTACCCGACCCGAATTGTAGTTCTTATAGTTATAAGAGAAGTCATTCCATTATCTAACCTAAGTTGACGACAATGACAACACCGACTCTCTCTCTTCTACCACTGGGTTGAGTCACTTCGCACCTTCTTGCTTATAATTCAAATTCAAGTGCTTTCCCTCCTACCCTTCTTATCTTAGTATAAGAGAACTTAACGTTTTCATTTATTAAGAAAGCCCTCTCGTTCTTCTTACTCTTGATAAAAAAAAAGAAAATGAGGAAGAAGCGCTGAATGCGGATGCAAGTTCATTAGAATGTGGCCAAGCTTATAATAATAAAAACTAGCTGATAGAAAGTTTTTACTTCTTTTAATGCATTGGATAATACACTAATCTATTGAAGCGCGGGCGCCTAGCATCTAGGCTTGGACGACCCCAAAGATCCATGCCATTTTTTACAGAGGTATCCTTCGATCCCGTTGATAAGGAGCCTCTTATATAGGAAAAGAAAGACAAAAGCAAAGCCATTGCAAATTTAAATTAATTTTCCCGGGCAAGTGCAAGAGAGTAGAGTAGATATGTCTGAATGTCAAAGAGGACGTCGCTGCGCTGTCTAGAGGCAGGCTTGTTCTACTCCTAATCAATAAGGATAATTCCCATACGGTACTTTTTTTCCTTTATAGACAGACTAGTAAAATAAAAGTAGAGTATAAGGTAAGACGAGCTTCAAACAGGCTTTGTGTGGCTGAAAAGGCCTCTTAGATTACGGAAAGCTTAGTAAAACAGTTCGCTCAAAACAGCAGGCTGCTATAGAGCGCGCCCCACCGCATTAACAATTACAAAAAAGGATTCTCTGCCCAAGGATCAAGACGCCAATCCTTTAGCGGTAGGTAGAATGAATTGAAGGAGGAGTTCGAGTTCGCCCTTAACTTTGGATATAGACTTACGCGATCAAGTGCACTTGACTTTTTTCTTTTTCCCACAGCAATTAAACCAAGAAGAGTAATGATGGGAATAGATTCCTCACTAGCTAGCGTAGAAGGAGGGCTCCACACCCGCCTATTCATTTTATGAACAATGCTACGTACCGATCAAAGGAAGCTTCTATTCCACTAGCTACATCTTTGTTTGAAAAAATGTGCCTCATAAAAAAGGTTTGGTTTGAAAGTAAGGGCTATTTATAGCTCGAAGAGGAAGAAGCCTCATTTAGAGCAAGAGGCGTTAGGAAAGAAGTAGTTCATTCTATATCCGCGTGTAAGGCCCCTGTGTCTCATTTCATGAAGCGAACTAGCTCTAAGACTAGCGTGCAAGAACGAGTCCTTTTCCTCGGCTATAACGTTCTAACTGTTGCATATTGGCTGAGTATGTGCGTGTGCTGAGCATAATGTTAGCGTGTATTCTCGTGCATGTCCTTTGCATACATATTTATTTACTAAGACGTCTTCGAACTTGAGAAGCATCTTTTTACTAGCACTCACATGGATCCAAGAACGGCTTTCATTTTGGCAGGCTTACTACTGCTATTACGTGCCTCAATTGAAGTTTACCTGACCTCTCTTTACCCCGCACTTTAGGAATCTTTAGGAATATGGAAGAAAAGGCAAGCAAAAAAAGCATAAGCAGCCTGCTTTCGCGTCCTCTTAGATCATGCCTCGGGCACGTCTCCTTTTCGAATTAGAAGACAAAAGAGGAAGAGCGAGCATAGTCGCCCCATTAACGAGGCGAGTTGGTTAGAAGATGAACCGTATCACTATCACTGGGTATTGATACCTCAATGGGATCATCAAATTACGAAACGATCTGAAGGACAGTCTTTTTTCTTATTCGTATGAATTGAATCTCCGCCCAAATACCAAAGAAAAGATAGATGAGTTATGCTAGCTCGTCTTTCACCGCATGAGATATTGTTCGGTAGCTCTGGTAAAGATGCAGAGTCCATCCAGGTCAGAAGGAAGGCCTCCTCATCGAGTGGGGCTGCTCAGTAAGGTATGAGCGAAGCAAGCTCTTTGAAAGTAGATTGACTCCTTCTTCTGCAACTCCGATCCGTCATATACCCAAACCTTTTCGTAGATAAAGAGATGGCAGAGGGGTGTATCGCCCCATCAATCTAAGAGCACGTTTCCAACGCCCATCTAAAAGAGGAAATTCCAGGATTAGTATTCCACGAGAATTCAAACTTTTGTAATGATTTTACATTTTAAGTAATGCATTGGGTAGATACTTTAAGTAGAATGAAAGCCTTCTTCTCAGAGGGTGACTTCCTAGAAGCTTACGCTCAAAGTTATATGGGAACGAGGGGTGCTCGAGAAAAACAGGCTGTTGAGAGGTCTTATGACCTGAAGTAAGGCTTGCCTGCCATATGTCTACTATTGAGTTGGGGTAAATCCCCTTCTCTTTTCTAAGGCCTTACGCTAGCAAGGAAATGGGCTGGTCTTGTCGACAAATACATCCTTCGAACAGGTCTTCTATTTAAGTTGATTCTCTATCCTTACATATAGATTGCTTGCTTCTCAAGTCAAGTCTTTGCCAGCAGAAAGAATCCCATCTTCAAGGGGCTGTTGGCGAGGGCACGACACAACCATCGGGGGCTGTGAGACAATCATCCTTCTATACAAATAGAAGAAAGTATCACGAAAAGAGGCACGACTCTCTTTAGCTCACAAGTTTATAGGTCTACCATATAATATAGGAAAATAGACATATAAAGACCTTCCCTGGTGAAACTACTTCCTTTGGACAGATGAATTCAAAGTAGAATCCTATTTTTAGACTTTAGATCGGTAGAACTATATTGAATTTAAACCCATAATAAGCCTCCTTCCTACGCGCCTTTTCGTCGGCTTAGTATGGTTGTTGTGCGCTCTTTCATTAAGATGGAACTCGCTCGTAGGGAAAAAATTGTCGAAAACCCTAATGTTTAGAGATTGCACGTGGACATTTCTTTGTAGTTTGTATGTTCGAGGAAGTATCCGGCAAGCATTCCTTACCAAGAGTGCCCCTCTGATTAACAGAGGATAGACTGTCCCTGTCAAAGTAGGGTGGATTCTTCCAGTTAAGGGGTGAAATTAGCATTCATGGTCGGTTCCTCTCCCGGCATTACTGGTATTCATAGATATTCGAGGACGAAGAATCCGATAGGGCGAAGGCTGTCCTTTCTTTACCGAGGGACAAAGGACGGGGCACTTCGCTCCCTGAGAATAAGGATCGTACCAAAAGCACATTCAATATAAAGCTGACTAGATTTTTTCTACCCTCAAGGGGTTCTCAAAGTTTCATTGTTAGTCACGACCAGCTGTTGCTTCGTCCCATGCTATATCATGCTATAAGGTTTTAGCCGATATGATTGGCGGCATTCCTAGCTTTCTGCTTTTAGTTGATTTCTCAGTTGTTCAATTAAAGGGCGAATCAACCTTTTCATTTCTTTTATGGCTTTTCTTATCCTTTGTCGTTTGATAAAGCTTTACCCCGAAGAAGTCGAAGCTAACTCAGTAGACTTTCTAATTGAATTTCTCACTATCACGAAGACTTTTCCATTCTTTTTTCACTACTCGCATGCTTTTCGTGTTCCGGGGAAAGTGCAATAGATTCTTCTTAGCCGAGCTAGTAAACTACGCCTTCTTGTCCGAATTCCTAAAAACATAAAAAAAGCTCTTCCTAGAGAAAGACTTTTTTAAAAGGGGTTTTTCAGCTCTTCGAGGAGGATTCCCTTTTGGGGAAGCATGTATCCGGGGTTGAGCACTGATTAAAATTCTTGCTTGGATGGCCTATTGGCTGTCCTATCTAGGTTGATGGCTAGCAAGAGAATGCTCTTCTTTTATTGATGATGAATGCTACACATCAGTCTTAGGGTCTTAGTAGAAAAGTAAGCCTGGCCAGTTAGCTACCTGCTTACAGTTACAAGAGAAGACTTTCATCCAAAGATCTCCATCATTTCAGGAGAAGGAGAAGAGGAATCATTTGCTTGCTGACTAACTCGAAGACGAATTTACAGACGTGGAAGTTACGACCGACCGCTCTTATTGAAGTTGGTGACGAGTTTAATGCTTTGGTGATGGTGAAAAACCAGGTAATATTCTATTTCACCATTAGATATAGGAATCTTGACTTGTATCTAAATGGACCCGGCTTAAGTAAGACGCTCAAACTGAAGTAGGCTTGAAACAAGACCTGGTGATTCCCTCTCATTGATGCTACTGCACCTGCTTGGTTTTATTCCTTAATTATGGGACATTACTTGGGCATCCGGAAAAAAAAGCCTTTACTATAAGCGCCGCGGTTTGGGGGGCCAAATTTCCTTGTTTATTGAAATTGCTTGGTTTAATTTGGAAATTGGAACGGAAGATTTTCATGAGATTTAGGCGCGGCATAACAAAAAAAAAGAATTATAGTAGTCTTATTATAAGAAGATTTTTTTTTTAATAGACTTTTACTTAATTAATATAATATAGGAATGCGCAAAGAAAAGAAGCACTGAAGCATGTGACTTGCCAGAATGAATTAACATGACCTTGGCTGGCCAATTAAAAAGATTTGACTGATGCACCGTGCTCGAGAAAGCTCGAGAAAGAAGGAAGCTCTTAAGACTCAAGTAAAGGGCTTAGGAAAGGGGACGAAACGAGTAGGAGAACGGAGAAGAAAGAGCTGGCAGTTAAATTCCTTTTTGAATTTAGAAGGAAACCCATCAAGTCAAGTATGATAGCCTCTAATAAGTTTGGAGAATGTAAGCCTGCAATAACAATAGAAAAAACAATAGGGGATACGATACCATAGTGAGTAGCCTTAGATCTCGCAATTGCTAAGTAGATAGGCGATTCAATTCGGGGGCAATCTTTTTCGGTCGTTATGAGTAGAGCTTGCTTGGGCTTCTTTGAGAGGACATTTTCATAGAGTGCAAGTTTATAAACCTGGGAAAAAGAGAGGATGAACCGACTAAGAATTTTTTTAAACCTTTCATAGTTCTAGCTGGTAGTCAAATCTCGGTCTCTCGACGGGACGTGTGATACGGAGGCTTCCGCATTAACTTGCGATCTCTTCACCCATCAAAGAATTCCATTCCCTCAAATACAGGTTTGGCTTGAGCAAGCTTTTCATGAAAAGGACCTCACCTCAGAAATTGGCGCTCTTCCGCTAAAGTCAAGAAATCTATTGAATATGCAGGAAGATTAAGATTGGGTCCGGGTTCTTTTTTTCCAATGTCATGGAACGGGTGAAGTATACGCCCCGTAGAAGACTTAGCTGTTAAGGTCTTTAGGACTCGACTAAGAAATAGAGGAGAGGAAACGAGTAGGATATTAACAAGCATAGTCCCTTCCGTCTTTAAAAAAGAGCGTGTTAACTAGTGAGAAAAAGTCCCTCGGACCAAGTAGGGAGAGCCTCGGAGGAGTCCTTTTGCTTAGGGCATTTGCTGCCTCATCGGGACACTAATAACTAGCCAAAGAGTGGTACTTCGTATCCTAGGCTTATGGTTCTTTAAAGGACTCCTATTCTATAATAGAAAATTAAGGGATAGGGACTACACTATCCGTCCTGTCAGTTGGGTCACCAGCTTCGACAGCCTCATCCGGATCCGCCCCAGCATTTGATGGATTTTCTTTCTTGTCAATATCGTATGAGCCCTATTAAATAAATCCGGGCCGCTATTTTCATAGAATCATATCTTAGGGTATCAACTTCCTTGACTTCCTTCCTTGAGACTCGCGCTTGGGGCTTGAGATGGTAATGATTCCGCAAGATCCTTATCGACTTAGTTTTCTTAGAATCCTGTAACTGTTGTTCCGGGCTGAGTACCTATTCTTTAGTTGTAGTAAGAAAGCCTAATTGAGCTTCTCACGAAATTCTATCTATCTTTTTTACGAAAAGACTGCTTCCTTCTAATAAGCTATTACTTGCATTTCTATACGATTAGAGAAAAAACCCGGGGCAATGGAAGGATCCGAGGATTGATTTTCATATCGTAGAAAGAGAAAGATTGCTTTCCTGACATGATGGTCATTAAGCACAGTCATTATTAAATTGTAAATTAAATTTTTATGCTTCCATCAAAAGCAACAGGTTGGACATTTGATGTATGTAAGTAAGGCAAATTAAGTAAGAGAAATAGCGTAAGTGAAGAAGAGTGTTGCTATTGCATCTTCTATTTCAGGGGCGGCCAAAACAACCCTTCTTTCTTTTCGCTGTTTGAAGTCGGACCTAGCTTTTTTCCTGGACGAAGGGGCAAATGTTCCGCCTTTGACAGCATCCGGCTTTGTGCTTCCTTCTCGTGTAATAGACGTTAGGATTTAACCAAGCTATTACCAAGGGCAGATAAAAAACAAAGGCGACGAGAACGGCATAAAGCTTGTCCTGATACCTCAACAAATCAAAAAAAGAAAAGCTTCATGGGCAAAATGCAAAGTCTAGTATGTGAATTTGATCCTGGCTCATAAGGAAGGCCGGCTATCAGCTTTACACACCCCTTATGTATATTAACGAAAATTTAGAAAAAATCTTCTTATTCGTGAGATTTGTGAAATAAGTCAAAATAAGGAACAGCAAGAATTGGGATTTCCTTTCAATCTTTGCTTTCTGGTACACTTCTCTTTTTGTTTTGTGCTTTTTCGCGCGACTAGTCTTTTAAACAAAGGGCATACCATAGACTATCTTCCTTCGAGTGTGAAGGCAATCTTATTTCTTTTTTTTCCCAGCAGGAAACCTCTAAATCCTTGATCTGATCAAGTGAGGGTCGAAGACGGGGTAAGCACCCAACAAAGCTTTCTGTTTTTATCTTGACGCCTTATAGTTATAGTATAGTAAGGTACCCAGATAGAAAGCACTTTTCTTGTTTGAACCCTCGCTTTTTTTTATATAGTATTATAGTGTCCTCGTTCCCGCGGAACCCTTTCTCATTGTGAAGCTATAGAGGATCATCCTGCAATCTATTCCGGGTCTCAGGGTCATGAATAGAAAGGTCCAAATCCTTAACCTTGGATAATCGGGGACCCACCTTCAAAGGTACCAATACCGATGCCTTATATGAATATTCACAGGAGAAATTAAGCAACTGCTTAATTTTAAACTTCTCTTTATTCTCAATATAAATTCCCAGGGAGAGAAATAGGAAAAGACAAAAAAGTTCGATCTTGAAAGACGAAAACGAGTTTCGCCCCTGAACCATCTCTTCTATCGAGTCTAGTTGGGTCGGTAGAAAAGCAACCAGCGGATTCTTTTTTTCCTTACAAGCACGAAAGCAAGAGAATATTGACTTTAAATTAAATTAACTTTCGCAGTTCTCAAATGAAAATTCATTCTGAGGGAAAAGATGCATAAAATCCATTCACTTTTTTACCTTTTGTGATTTTTAAGATTGAACATGAAAGTCGACCCTTACAAAGATGCCTACCAATCTACGCTTAATATTAAGGCGCTTTTCCGATCTGTCTTCGCCCCTTGGAAAATGTGCTGCAATTCTATAAAAACTAAAAGGAAAAAAGGGGAGACTGAAGTGGCTCGAGTCAACTTCAGTCTCTTCTCTTCCTGGTCTTCATGCAAGGCGGATGATACCGCCTTCCCTTCGAGCTATAAACTACCTTACGTCTTACGCTGTGCATTGGTGTGAAGTAGACAAAGGATCTTTCTTATTCCTATTTCACCCAAGATTTATACACCTTTAAGCAATCGGGGAAAGTATAGGCAAAGAACAAACCACAGTAAGAGGTGCAAGCTAACGCTTCTTTATCCCACAAAAAAAAAAGGAACAGCAAATCTGGGATCTTTGAGTCTAAAGTCTAAAGAAAGGCTTTTCCTTTTTTCCCTTTTACCTGGGTTCCCTATTCAAGTCTAAATTATTTCATTTATTCCGAGGTATAATAAGAATGAAACACCCTCTTCTGTAACTAGCTCTTCTGTAACTAGAGCCAGCTCCGCCTTTAGAGCAGTAGCTTTAGCTGCCGCCGGGTATATAGCAGTAGAACTCTATCCTTTATCAGGGAATGAGTAGTTTTTCCCTTGACCTTGTCTAATCATATCGTATGGAATACAAAGAACATTTCTTTTTTTAATCTCTGGGGAAAGGGCGAACTCTCGTTGTCTCGTTGTAAAGTAAAGCAGTAGCGCGTGTGCTTATTTTTCCCATGAATCAATAGCAATAGATGCACAAGTCAACTCGTTTCCTTTCTGAAATATCAGACGAGCGAGATCTACTTTAAAAAGAAGAAAGAGAAGGGCATAGCATACGTTGCTTAGAGACTGACTTACCCTATTTAATTAACTAGTAATTGGCTGCATTGCATCCATCACATCCTTCCTATGGAAAGAAAGGGAGGGCTGTAAATGTTAGCCGTTAGCCGAGGTTTAGTTTGGAACTTGGATCGAAATGGCAGCTCTTTTTTTTTTATTTTTTCATATCAAATCATATCCGCTTTATAGGATACGTCGATTAAAGATTAAAATAATCTAGGAGCTCGGTCCTTGTGTACCTCGGGGTCAATTAGCATTAGACAGATAGAGTCAAATTCCTCTATTTTTTATATAATGATACCTGTCTTCTCTACCCACCATCAGCTAAAGCTTCGACTGCATCATTTGTATTTGGCGGAATAACTACTGTTTCCGATTCAACCTCATCTCTTCCATCTGGCTTTTTCCTTCTTATAATTGTGGAAAGACCTTTACCGATAAGGCCTAAATACCACCATTGCGGATCAAAATGAGACCAACACTGATTGCTATAGCTGTCAAAGCAGATTTCTTTGTTCAAGTATCAAAAGCAAAAGTGTGTGCCGCATTTGACCCCATCGGAGAGGCCTAAGTGAATTTAATAATCAAAGGAATGCTTTTAACTTTCCAGTCAGTGTCCAGTGATTGATTAGCACAAGGGAATTCAAACATCAAACAAAAAAGCTAAAGAAAGTCTTGATGCGATTTGAATTAGAATGAATTGGAGTCTGTCTTATACGCAGGCAGAGTCGAATGCCCGCATTCTCACGAACAATTAAGAAAGCATATAATAAAACAATGCAAGAAATTAAGCTACTTGTGAGACCAATAACAGCACTTTTTCCTCTAAGGAACTCCCTCTCCCTTTTGGTCGAGCCTCCCCCAGACCGGCTTTTTAGACATAATTAGTTTTCAGGAAGGAAATGATAATAAAAAAATCATTTTTTTTTTTTATTTTTTTTTTTTTATTTTTTAAGAATGCCTTGTTTTTTTATTTAATTTGAGACATAAACGGCACAGTTTTTAATTTGCATTTGGGCGCTTGTCGGTTCCTTTCACCCGACCTTAGCATACGTGTAGCTCTGGGTAACAACCCTCCACCTACATACTTTAGCCCGTTCGTCTTGGATTCCGTGGTTTTTATCTTTCGACCGTGGATCTGGTCCTTTTGAACCCCCTTTTTGACTCGGATTTCCGATTCGTAGACTGGAACTCTTTTCATGAAATTAAGGCTACCTTTTTTATCCTATATTAGATTTTATTTAATTTAATAAGGGGTATTTTAAAAGGCTGTTTTTGTATAAATAGGATTCTCGAGCTTAAGATCGGATACCGTTCGCACTATCAGCCTCCTTGCTTCACGGTTTTCAGAAGAGCGGCGAGTAACTTTAGACAAGGTCGCTGGTCACGGGTTCGCACTTTGACTTTCGTATGATAAGAGTTCTTTTCCTTACCTACCCAACTAAGAAGGCGCTGGCTGATTGATCGCTTGCTTTCATTCCCTTTCCACGGAATGGCTACGAAAGGTAACCAAGAAATAGACTCAACCAAAGAATGGGGACACTCACTCAATATAACTAAGTATGACTTCAACCTGTAGAGAAGGATAAATCAAAGTTTCATTTAGCTTTTTAAACTCGAGTCCAATCTCAGGCAAACGCGGTGAAAGACCACCTTTCTCCCCCAAAAATCTCCTGATTGGATTCGTCTTTCTGTTAGTAAATAAGAAACTTCCTCGTCCGACTTGCTCTCTTCAAACGTGTTGGTATGAATTATGGAACCAACCATTATAGAGCTGAAACCATAGCTAGGTGTGGTGAGGATTTTTCTTTCGAACTTTGAACAAGGGAAAAAACGAGGCGAATAACTTTTTGGGGGACGTTGGACCTAGCCGGATAGAGGTCTCACTCTAGAATAGTAAGCTTGGAAGCTTGAACTACTGTACCTTATAAGATAAAAAAGGGAAACCGAGCAAGGGCTGATCAAAGTCTTGTTCCTTTTCAAATCAAAATAAGACGGAACGAGTAGGGCAGAAGCAGAAGCTTTAACGGAAGCCGGTCGTAGAAAGACAAGACTGGTGGGCCCACAGATAGGATAGCCAGCTTTATTTGGATAAACAATTGGAAACCAACCCTATCGAAGCTATCGATACCGGAAAAGCAGATGCAATCGAGGAGGTTCCAATAGAAGTTGGGAAAAAGCGCCTCTACTCCCGGAAGAATAAGAATGATAGGGAACGCAGCTTCATCGCCTGCTCCTAAAATCTTGTTTGAGATCAGTGCTAAGGTATAATTCAAATCAAATAATAAGAAAAGAAGGATTTTATTCCGGGAATTTCACTTGTGATCAAGTCCCCTGCTCAAAACGAAGCTCGCGAAAGACAAGCCCTAGCTGCTCATGCACTCTTGCCTAACTTACAACAAAGTTTACAAAGCGAAGCGACTTAGATTCTTTTTTTTTTTCAATTCTTTGATTCTAATTGGAAAGTCCTCAAATTTAGTAAAAAATTTCTAAGGTTATGAAAAGTCAAGTCAATCAGATAGCATACAAAGCTTCCCACTCGTGTTGCGATTGGAAGGAACGAAGGGAAAGAGGATAACATAAAAAGACGGCTTTCAACACTTGATCGGGTCAAGAACTGTTTTAGCGGATCATGTAAACGGTGTTCCCATCTATTCTACTAGATAGAATTATAATATAGAAAAAGTTTTTCCCAGCTTTACAAAGAACTTCCCTTGGGAAATCAATAGGGAAACTTATCCTACCTCTACTGATACCAACGATACCGAAGGGGGTGAAGCAACTGCTTCGTCGAAGTCAAACACGAAAGGAAATTCGTCTACGCTTTGTCAAAACGCAGGAAAACTAAAAAAAAAGACGGGCTCACAAAGGAATTGAAGTATAAGTCCAAGTCCTTTCCCTGATACTCATGGTCCTATTAGATCGGCAACTAATTAAAAGTCAGAAGGAATCGGGTAAAATGACTGAACCGGGCTTGACAGAATCCGCAGGGGAAGAAGAAGACCCAGTTGAGCTTGACTCTAGTCCGACTTTGTGATGTGACTTGAGAGGTGTAGTATAAGTGGAAGTTTCAGAAAAAAGTGAAATACCACTACTATCTATTAAACTTTGATTTTAACGTTCTTTGACTTACTCTGTGAATCGTAAGCCGCCCAAGGACTCCCTTTTTAGATCATTCTCTTGAATTTGAAGCTAGAGGTGTCAGAAAAATTACCACTGGGATAACTTCCTTGTGGCAGCTGAGCGTTCATAACGACGTTGCTTTTTTATCCTTTAATTTTTTATAGCGCCTTTGTGAAGTAGAATTCACCAAGTATTGGATTGTTCGCCCAGTGAAAAGCCAGTTTACCGTCCTGAATGAACTAGAAAGAAGATTGGAATTAGCATCATTACTAGGGTTTGTTTCCAATAGCTCACAAAACAAAAAGGGAAGCCTTACTTTACTTAAACTTAAATGCATTAAAACCTAATCTTTGGTCTCGATTTAGCATGCCCCGCTCTCAAAATGCAAAGAGACTCCCGAGGCAGATACGCGGGTTTGCCCAGAAAAGCTAAGCTGGGGAAGAATCAAACCAGACTAAAAAAATCTACTGATGCTCTATTAATCTGATGAATCACGCACACTTTCTATATCTCCTACGTCTACAGAGTGAACAGCTGAGTTTACAGCGTCTTCGCTACCACACTCACTGGCTGGCGGCTAGTGCATTGGCCTTACCTTATCATACCTTACCTTATTATATTACTATATCATACATAAAAATTCCGAAAGGTATGAGCCTTTAATTAGAACGTCCCATATCTCGTGACACTTTAAGTTAGGGCGGTGTATTTGCTTTCTTGTTTGACTTCGAACCAGAAGATTCGTTGAAACAGAGGAAAAGAAAAAAGATAATGATCGGTACCTCTGGCCGCCTTCTTCCTTTCTCCTTGACGTTATTTTCTTTTTTTTTACAATTACATACAATAAGGTAAGGTAGCTTACTAAACGCTTGCCCTAAGGATCTAATTAATCAGAATCTAACTTGGGTTAAAAAATCTTAGCCAGAGGAGGCTATTTTGAAAGCATTTTATCCAAAGACTACCTTCGGAATCGTCAGTCTCAGTCTTGATCCGCTTATCAAAGTGGACTAAGCTTCTTAACTGGAGTGACCCATAAATAGCACCTTTTGAAGACAGATCCACATTAATGAAAGAATTCGTCTTTCACGATAGGGTTCGAATCCGAAGTCTAAGAAGATGCAACGACGGCAGTTCCATGAACAATCCTTTGCTTTTTCTCGAAACCCCGCTCTGTCAAAGCAGTTACGTTCTATTATGTTCTCCTTCTGGATCGGGCACATCGTTCAATGGTAGTTGGCATGAAAGAAAAGTTTTTTAACTTGCTTGAACTACCTACCGATCAATTAAAGTGATTTTTATGTAAACGCCAGCATACCCGGGTGCATTCCTTAAGCTTATAAATGAGCTAGCTCAGGAAGACATCCTCCTTTGCTTACGCTCGAACCACAGTGCCAGTGAAGTGACTTCTTTTGACCCCGACCGGGCATTCTTATGGACGCAATCACTATTGAGATTGACCTCCCCTCCATTATATTATGCGCTATCGTACGTAGCTTTTTTTCTTTCTTTCCCATATCTAATCCTATAAAAGCAAGGTCTTTCTTTTCCAACGCGACGGCATTGTCAAACGCGTCTTATCCCAAGGTTTTCTGGCCAATCACTTCTCTATGTGCGTGAATATAGTTCGCGCCCGTACAGCTTTTGGAAATACTGCGCCTCAATTCTGGGAATTTCGTTCGTGTACCTGCTTAAGAAGCATTTGCCGCCTACCTCCTTACTTTGTTAGAAGGACTACGAAAGCAGGAAGAAAAGTATGCAGAAAATATGAAACCCAATTTTTTTTTTGTAGGCTTGGTCGAAGAATGTATTCGTCGAGATGAATTCACCCGCTAGCTAACGCAAGTCCATGGGAAAGGTAAAGGCTAAAGTCCATCCCTCTATCCTTATATAAGGCATATGGGGTGGCATAAGAGTACTTAAAATCAACTAGGACTTCTCCAAGAGTCTTTTCCTCATCAAAATCCTAATCGTATTAAGTGGATTCGGTAAAAGCAGGAGTTAGCTTCCCTATAATGGTGGGACCAACGGAGGTTCATCTTAACTTTGGCGATACCTTTTTAATAAATAGAAATATCTGACCTTGGTTAAAAAAAGTAGTTTGATTGGTAGAACAGCTTCATTCCCCGGTTGCAGGAAACCCGTGGCTTATTCATTTCAACAAACGACAGCGATTGTGTACCCGTAAATATTTGAGCAAGCAGCAAACGCTCTTAGCCGAAGTCCGGAGTAAGAAAGATACCCCCTATATGAGATCTGGCATCCGCTTTTTTTGCAGTAGTAATCGACCTATGCAGTAAAGAAGAAACCTATTCTATTGGGTCGTATCCGTTCAAAGATGCGTCTTCGTTTCCTGTGGACTAGAATTAGTCTTCAAAGTTTGACATAAAACGTCAAGCCAGTCACTCGTCGGTCAGAGTCAAGGAATTTTTTATGGATTCTGCAAAAAAATTTTGCATTGGAAGATTCCCCGGGTTATCTATCTGCAAGGAGACTCTTCAACCAATTGAACATTCTAAGCCAAGGATTTCTGCTTCAAAAGCACGAGCTTCCTCCGTGGGTGTTTCCTTTAAGAAAACCGGGATATTGGATGAAGACTCTATAGTAAGTACACATTATGGAAGGGCTATAGCCACCCCGCTGGCAGCTTTGTTAGTGTAGCTCGCTACATATTTACGCGCGTCCCATCTGTTTTAGAATTTCTCAAAGCCCCTCCTCTAATTTCGCCTTTTTTTCTCTTCTAGCACTGGTCTTCGAGCTGGAGCAGATAGGCTTGAGCCCTGATCATGAGACTTATATTTCAAACAAAGTTAGGATGTCCCGGATTCCCTTCAAAAATCCAAATCCTACTCGTACCATTCTTACTGACTTCGCTTGAGATCGAGAGAAGCATTCCAGACCTGTGGATGTGGAGGACCAAAAGAAAGAAATAGAGATAGCGGAATGAGCAGCTCTTCCCAGAGGATATTTTAGCTTTGCTTTTGCCCAGGACTCAAGATAGTTACGGGATTAAGAATGACCATAAAACCTCCCTAGTAGTTTTGTAGAGAAGAAGGTTTTTTATTAGTGGGAGATTGACCTTTTTTCCGCGGTACGTCTACCTATTTTTCTTTTCTAATAAGCATAAAAAAAGAAGCTTTATTGGCACCCATTCCTCTAGCACAGCAAAGGACAAGGGACGAGAGTGTTAGCGAATGAAAGAGAGATTCATAAAGAATGATAGAAGTGAGCAGCCCTATATATTATTAAAGTGGCAAAACTAATCTCAAGCGGATTAGACCGATGGAGGATTAGCCTTTCAATCATACAAGATTGAACGATATTTAGCAAAATTGACATCTGTTGAGGCAGTTGGATCAAACGGAAGGTATCTCGGCGACGAGTAATTAGTGTACAATCCCCTCTTTTTCGGAAAAGAGTAGACCCTTTAACATGAACATAAAAAGGGGGCCGGAGATAAATCTTCTTTAATTTATAAAACAAGTGCATCTATTCCCATAAGGCTCATACGTGCGTGCGGAAAGAAAATGCCAAGCACCATTCTCTCCTTGTCCCTACCTTACTATGCCTAGTCTTTTTCTTAAAAAAGAGAAGTCTTCCTCCGTGGGCCATTCTCTTAACTAGAACTCTTAATTAAAAAAGATCCATCCAAGAAGACATTATCTTATCCCATACCTGCCTCACATCGAGGTTTCAAAAGCTTTTTATAGGAAAGGGGCGGTTAAACCCGTCCTAGTCAGTCTTTCTCACTTATAAAATCCTAGGTAGGGTAGAAAGCATTGAGAATCATTCCGGAAGAAAGGTAAGATCCTAGAATCTCTATTTTAGAGGGGTGCTTCTTTCTAAGCAAAAGCTTTTGGAAAGAGTCCCTTTGGTGCAATTCGTCTATAGAAACGAGTGAAATGGGGTTCTTAGGGCCCCTCACAGATAAGCTTGTACAATTGACCCTAGTAAAGAGTAGGCGCGGCGCGTTGATGATCGAAAGATGTACTGCCTCTATCTCTAAATATCATTCTGACGAGATGAGTAGATCTAAGGGAATGGAATATAGCGATTGAAAGCGAGGTTAGCCTTTATGCAGCCGGGCCTACCCAGTTAAGGAGGAGTCGGTGGGTATGATTCATCCGAACCGGCCTAGTTGTCTTGCTCGCTTTCTCTCATCAAAACGTGGCAAAAGGCTCTATGAGTGCTACTGAAGCTTGGGATCGGCATTTATTCATCCAGTTGTAGCATCAACAAAAAAGACCTTCAAAAGAAAAAAAATTTAGAAGAAATCCAATTCAATGGATCTAAAATCTATAAAATAGTCTCTTTGATCCCACTCCTACTTTACTGAATTATTTGGCAGTTCCTTAGGTAGATCAGGCTCATCTTCTACTAACTTATCTTCACATCCGAAAGAAGGGCCCGTGCTCTATTGCTTCCCAACCTACGTCTCCTCGTTTAAAAAGCGCGGATCGGAACTAAAGAAATGAATAAACAGTAGGCCTTTTCAAAATTATATGCCTTCGTTTGGCACTTCGCATTTTACTTTCTCCCAAGCTCTATCGAATCTTTCTTACCTTATTATAATATATATAATATAATAACAATATAGCTCGCTCCAATCAAGCAAGGCTTTCTATCTATTGTTCACGTTTAACTCGAGTATTAGAGTTTTAGAGGCTCGACCAATAAGCAAGCAAAAAAAAGCTCGCTCGATTCGAACTTTAACACCAGTCAGATGCACCATGGAAGACGGGTTTACAGGAGCGTAAAACACCAAATCGTGATAAGTCAATTTGTCGAACCATAGGGCAGGTACCGACGCGTTCAAAAGTTCATTCTACTATATTATATGTATTGCTATAGATGCGCAGTTATAAGGTAACTGTTCGCCTGTAGTTTCATAGGAGCGTGCGGGGTAAGCCCTAGAGCAGAGCTAAGACTGGGCTACGTGAATGAAACTATGTATGGAAAAACTCTTCTTCACACTAAAATGTTCGAGCAAGGCTTACAGAACTGCCTTATTCTTATCAAAATTATATTAATTAGATTCTTACTTCAAGCCCCTTCCTTAGCATCTTACTCGCCAATCTCTTCGTTACTCACGTACACTCGCTCCTGAAATTAAGTATCGCTTTGATGATAGCACACTTGAAGCGGAAAAGGCGCTGTCTCAAGAGGGAGGTAAATCGGTATCTTTATTATAATTATAGAAAGGATAAGGGACAATATCAAAAGATTAGTTCCAATCTTCTAAACGCGGAAAACTCTTAGCTCTTACTTTCTCCAATTAAGGGGCTTTGTTATAATTTATAGAAAACGGGATTACCGAATAAGACAATACTATAATTGGGTTATAATCTAACATATTTCGCCTTTCCAATAACAATCTCTTACTTATGAGATGAGAATCCCGCTCTTCTTCCTTTATGCCTTTATAGTTATGGTATCGCCTCCCTTCTTTTTTGATTGAGATTAAATTTCTTTCAATAAAAGGAGAATCAGACCAAACCAAAAACCAAATCATGGGTTAATTATAAGCTGATAAAAAGAAAATGATGTTGAAAAAACGCCACTCTCTTGAAAGAGCTCCGCCCAATGCAATGCAAGCAGACTAGCTTTGAATTTGGAATTTAGGAATTCAAAAACGACGAAAAACTTTTCCTTGATCTTCCTGATCGTTGATGTATTGAAGGATTGATGATCTATACTTGGCTTACTTTAATCTATAACTGTAAATAAAATTCTTATATATAATTAAAGTCTCTTATCCTTTTACTCTTCTTTTGTCTGTACCTTGGGTTTGGGACGTCAATGCCAACTTCTTACGTTGGATCCTCTATGTTTGTAAGTTCTATGCTAGCGAGCTGTAGGAAGGTCGGTTCCCGCTTGTCCACGATCCTTTAGGATGTCATCTCATTTAGAACGTTACAGTCGAAGACGTAGATATAGATCTTATACTAACAGTTAAGAAAGCGAGGAAGTTTATTTACGGATCAAGCAGCACTAGCTGACTAAAACCTAGCCATATACTTGTTACGTAGTTTCAAGTGCTGAACCCAGTCTTTTCAATTAACTTATATTCTTCCGAATTATTGTATCACTCTAATATATGGGAATTGGTCCTAGAAAATAAATAAGCGAGAACAATGCGGTATAAACATGAGTCAATCCTTAGTTTGACACTAAGAGCTAGAACCCCAAAGACCTATAAATAGGTTATGGGGCATAAGTAAAAGGCTTATACGAGAGGCTTTAAAAAGCTATATTTTTTAATTAACTTCTTCGCTTTCCCCCGGTACAAAGTACAATCTAACAGAGTTCTTCTTATATCCTTCATAAGATAGCCCATTCAACAAGGGGAAAAACTCTTTTCGAGTGAGAACACTAAGAATCCATTTGTCGGTACCAAAAGCTGTGACTCTACTTCTAGGGTTCCCCTCTGCTCCCTATAAAGGGAGGGTCCTCCTGATACTACCATACTATGATTATAAGAAAGCCCCCATTTCATACATCCTATTAAGTTTTTTTAGAGGATATATAATCAAAAGATGAGAATGAGGTGACCGACACGACCCAGGACATTGGATTCCTACTTACTTGTTGTTATTTACTTGTTGTTATAGTGTAGACTTGTATCAATTAAGCAGTCCGCTTCGCTTCTATTGCTTGCGAGATCCCTTCTTATATTTATAATATTTATATAAGGCAACTCGCTCCTTTATTCCGGCATGCTGGGACCAAATGCGAAGGCTTGTAGTCCCAAACAACATAAAGAGCAGACGAAGTACTCACGTTATTACTTCTCTAGGGATTTCTGCGCCAAAACACAATCGTATTCAGTGGACCTTTCTTTTTAGAAAAGTTCAGAGTTGAGACTTTGCAATAGTCTGATCTTTAACGTGACCCGCTTTTAACGCTTTGATATGCTTCCTATTTCAGAGAAAAAGATTCTACTTCACTAAGGTATAACCTTGGGAACGCACATTAGGAATTAAATTAGATGCTTGGGTTTATGGCTGATAGCTTGTCAACTACTCCTGTTTGTGCACTATCATATAGGTAGATCAGAATGTGGGTTATGCGCTGTCTCGGGCCGGCTGGCTGTCCTCTCTCTCCACGAGTATATCGCGAGAAAAGGCGAGTCTCCATCTCCAGGGACCACTCCTATCTGATCCAATTGGCTAACCCACGTAAAGATTTCATTTGTATTTGGTAAAGCGCGTTCTACCGATTTCATCTAGCTTACTTAAGTAATTTTAAGGGAAAGTTGTAAAATTCGCCTTCAGATCATTAGCATTATAAACGGGGGCTTTGCTGCCCACTATTTTATTAAGAGAAGGAATCTCAGGATAAAGGTTCTTTGGTTTCGTTACTGCGTCAGTTTGTGGCACCTGGAAGTGCATGTAGTGGGGCGAGCTAAAAGCCTTTCTATGGCGCATCATAGGCTCCTATCGGATCCACACGAAGCAGCAGTTGGTGAAGTCAGCAATGTCATAAGAGAAGAAGATAGGGTCTTATTCGATCACAAAACTATTCTACATTCTGTTTTAAGCTATATGGAAGGTACCAAATTTAGAGACCTTATTACCTTATAGTAGGCTTCAACCGCCCTAGAATACCTCCCTGAGCTATAAGAAAGAAATGATCCCGCGGTAAGAAGTGATACAGATACAGCTGCTCAAGCGCATGCAAGAGCCTCGGTTAATGTTTGAAAAGACTTCTAGTACTACTCCTTGAGGCTAAAGGCTTTAACCACGTAGGTTTCAGTCGGAAAAGCGCTTTTTAGTCAAGTTCCTTTACTTATCAGATACCTTGCTTCCAATATATTAGTAAGTAGTTCTATACAAGTGTCGCGACTGCTAAATAAGAGTTAGCGTCAATAAAGACAAGAATCCTAGTCAAGAATCATAGTATGGGGGGCTCGAGCTATTTCACACCTTCTTCACTAACGTTTGAGCAGCCTAGCCTCTCGAACTAGCGTTCAGCCTTAACATCATTTCCTTCTTCTTGGTGGGAAATGCTCTTGTATTATCGATCGCTTTATAGTATTCTAATCTAAGATTCTACCAGATACTCAGCTGGAATAACTATCATCGCGTCGTAGTTATTGTTCTCATCCTTTATCGAGCAAAACAAGAAGACTTCTACCTCTATTATATTATAGAATATAGAATGTAGATCCACTCTCAATGTGAGGTGTGCCCTACAGGAGTAGCTAGCCGCACCTGTAACCGCCGCAGTAGGGACTCCAGACTTAAAAGGAGGATGGTCCTCAGCAATAAGGCAGTGAGGAATTAAATTGGAGTTAAACATACCTGAGCGCTTCAAGAGCAAAAAGCCTAAAGTATGGCTTGTTCAAAAGGAATTGAAAATCCCCAACTGATCGAAACATAGCTCGACTGCAGACTAATAAGAATTGTGCGCACTTACTTATGACCGATCCGCGGCTTTTTTAAAATATTAAGATTAAGGGCATGAGTTCTAATATCATAAGTCTTTCTTCGCAGTAACGTTCTTAGAATTCTAAAGGCGAGAGGCAATAAAGGTTACTAAACTTGCACTAGAGCCCGTGCTTTTAAGCTGCTTGAAAAGAAAAATAGGAAATTTGGGACTTTTGGGTGTTTTATGCACTTTGTCATGCTCCGCGATTCTGTAACAGAAAAAAGGAGCACCCGGAATCTTTATATGAGGGATAACCAAACAATAACAATTTTTTTCTAGGATCCAGGATCGAAAAAAAAAAAGCTACATGGCTTAATCTTTTTCATGCGCATCTAGCTAGTGGCCTTAGCCTTCTCGTTAGCACATTGTCACAACAAAAATAAAAAATATAAATAGCATGATGCATGAAAGTAGCACTTCTGGATTACTCTTGCTCGTTACTAGGGCAGGGGCGGTTCGAGTATTTAAGACCTCCCCCCTTGCAATTAAAACTTATTCAAAATTTTTTGTGTTATCTTATAATTGGGTGAGATGGGGCCGGTATCGCCCGTCTCCTTTTGAAGGAATACCCAATGCATAGAAAAAAACAGCAAAGAGAATAACGGGATGAAGTTTGTTTACAGGCTCACATACTTAAAAGAACAGGTGGGATAGGATAGCATAAATTAGAACGATCACCCTGCAGCTGCAATGAATGGTGTAGTCGCGCTCGGATGGACTACACCTAACTTATACGCATCCGCATTCCGATCATCGCTTATATCATACGGTATCGTATTTAAAAAAGAATATATATTATAATAATACAGGGGTAAAGACTAGAACCTCAGGCCTGTCCGCCCCTTTAAGGCTCAAACGTCCAACTCCAAGATTCTCAGCCCCAAACTAAACTAAAAGCCGTTTCGCCTTCCTTCTTCAAAGCACCCATGAAAAGGGGTAGGCATGAAGAAGCCTATCCCGAGTGGTCGATCCAATTTTATTTCTCTTACTGAGTATATTCTTACTAGATATAAAACAGTATAAGGGGAAGGTGGTAACACATTTCTAGCCAAGCAAGCTTTTTCGAATTTTAATTAATAGGGGAGTTTCCGGAAAACTCGTTCCAATTCAATAGGATAGGTTTCTATATTTCCCAATCGAATAGTTAATCGGATCGAATAATCATTCATTCACACACAAGTTAGCATTCGCCGCATCGCGTTATAGGGGATGGATGAGTGTATGAAACTACTTCTGCGGCTGAACATTCTTTTATTATTTTTATATTAAATGATGGAAAAACTTTAGAGAAGGGAGAAGTGCGGACCTCGAAAGAAGTAGAGATTGCTAACCATGCTGAGGTGGTTTAGGGTACGGGCTGGGGCTTCCAAATCTTATTCCTCAAACTAATATGAATAAAATATAGAATATTATAGTTATGGCATTATGTTTGAAAAACGCCGAAACCAGGGGCTTGACTTTATCAGGCAAGCTTTTAAATTAGAACCTAATGGGTAGTGCTTGATTAATTTACTTTAATTTACTAAGGTAGCTTCAACTGCTAACATGCTTGCCCTTATTTAATTAATCATCGGATCAACAAGAGAAACTAGTTCAAAAGAAAACAGCAATTCTAATTAATACGAATGCTGCAGCTGAACCAGCAAATGGTAAAGCATTCGCGGCCGAAGCGGATGCAGTGAGAGTTTGTGGTGAGTCAGGTACACACATTATCTTACCTTTCTTTCTCTAATCTTAAATTGAAATTAGTAATAGTCTGGCTAATGGACCTGTATAGCAATTATATTAGTAGCTACCATTAAAATAGAAGCATTATAAGATGCAGATCAGCCATATCTAGTGTATTATATAATATTAAAAAAGCTGCACGTGCTACCTCTCATTAATGTTCGAGCATTTCATACCCCTATTATATAGTTGAGTTATTACGGATCATTCAGATCCTCTGGATTCTCTCACTAGCGATACAGAAGTGAGGAGGAAGTAAATGGATCACTTATATGATATACCACTCGAGGAGCATTCAAGGGACTTTTTTGGTTGGTAAGAAATGTCGGAGTATTAATATTAAAATAAAGTATCCCGCGCAACCGTATCGGATCAACGCAGCATCTGCAAATTAAATTTCCAATTAAAGGAAAGGAATGGGCTTCGAGGTTCTCGGGCCCTTTCTTGCTTAGGATTATAGGGTTTAGGTACAGACAGGTTGTTTGTCACAAAAAGACTTTAACAATGAAACAATAAATGGAATGAAGTCGCGCATTCACAATAATAAGAAATCATAGATGGCTTTTTTCTACTTCTTAGCCTCCTTTTCCTATCTATTAGAAAAGTTGCTAAAAGGACCTTTTGCGGAAATTTTAGAAAAACTTGTTGTTATAGTTGGAATTTATTTCATTTGTGCCTTAAGTTCCCCCTTGCGACTTCTTTAGTTCTTTCATTTGCAAGATGAAGCGCCAGACCCATATAATTATATAATTAATATACAACTGCTTTTAGCCTTCTAAAAGATTTTAGTCTTCCACGCTAAATTAAGAAATCACCTGTCTAATCTAATAGAGGCGCTAGCCCACCCAAAGAGAAAGAGGAAAGAAACTAAGCTATCCCATCCTATATTATTACAAAAAATTCCCTTCTCCATGTCTTGTTATTGTAAGCCTCATATCATAATACGTCAATAAGGTTTAAATCTTAATGCAGGCAAAGATCCTCTAGCTAGTTGTTTTCCCTGGAAAAGCGGGTCCGTCTAGCTAGTAAATGACGCGGGGATTACAGCTGATTGACTATAAGCACGACTTTTTCCTGATGTATCTTTCTTTTACGTTTCACAATTACATTAAATTTGACAACTACATTATAGTGCTTTCAAAAGCGGCACCCGGGTGACTTAATCTCTAAATATCCCCGGAAAGACTAAACGACTAAACTTAACCATTTGATAGTTTCAAGAATTTCCCAAAACTTTTACTTTTCTATTGTATTGTGTCGACTCGGATCTAATTGGTTTTGGATCCACTAACTTGTCTTTCTTAGAACTCATTACAGTTGAGCTTTATACTAATTAGAATAGAGTAAACACCAGCCAACCACAGGGATAACTAGCCGCATCAGTGGCGATTTATTTTCATTGAGTGAATGGAAATAGATTCATAGTGCATTAGCCTTCTCCGCAAGCAACAAGGTGAACCGCACATTCACATTGGAAAGAAGTAAACTTCGCTCCTTAGTTTAGACATTAGTTTAGTAAGCTTATGCTTTTAAAAAATTCAATTAGTTATGGATGAGAGCAAAGCTTGATCTAATAAGCGAGTCAGAAATGCTCTTGAAGCAGTCCATGATCGTGGAAAGACAGATCCCACTGAGATCTATATCTCTAATCTAATATAGAGTTTAACTATATTAAAGAGTAGGAATCCTCATACCCATCCCATCCCATGTCAGGGTCGGAACCCCCTTGTCTTGGTACCTTTTCAATGAACTAAATCTTTTTTTACTGGGTGGACCCTATAAACATAGCATAAAGATAAAAAGAACCAATCCAAAGCACATTTCTCACCTAGCTATTTATCTTAACTTTCATCCCTCACCCCACTTATATTCTTTCTTATTATGCGAGCTTAATAAAGCTTAATAATAATAATGAAACTTCATATCTTTCTCTCACTTTACTCATTCTTCTCCGAATAGTTGCCTTTTTTTTCTTGGAAATACGTGAAATAGCTTACCATAAGGGGTATACGCCCTCGCAGGCTGAGTCCATGATCATGACAGGAAGCGGGAGAATAGTCGGCTCTTGCTTTATTTATTAGTAGGTGTAAGAAAGACCCTCACTTGGTTTGGCTCGAAACAAAACATTTGACATAGCAATTCTATACAATTTTCATACATAAGATAGGACGATGCCCCTTTGTTTAAGTGTGCATTGGGTATGCCTTTTACATTACAGCAGGTAGACAGAAAATTCCTTCTTTTTAGTTAGAAGATCTTATTCCTGCTCACAGGAAAAACCCTTCCTGATGGAAGGACGCTACACAAGTGCATTCTCCATACTTTGTAAAGGGCTGCATCAGCTGACTACGGTTACAATGGGCAAAGCGCTGGTAAAGGTCTAACGGGTTAAAATTGAAAACAGGGCCAAGTGGGAGTTCCTTTGAACAAAGAAATGCACCGGAGCCTCCTAGAGACCTTATAGGTAGGACAGGACCACGTGCTACAATGGCTATGTCCGTAAGCTCCTCTCGATCTGTTTGAGAAAGACCAAGGGCTGCATTTCCTACCACTACTTTGCATTCTTCTAAATATATTCATATTACGATATAGCTCTTAGAGACCCTTATAGGTACTTTTATTTGTTAAAGATGGCAATGCAATTTCTGTCAAAAGTAGTTGTTATATAGTCTAAGGGGATACTCCTAAGCCGAGGTCGGTAGGTCTAATTTCTTGAACACAGAGACCAATCGCGGCATGCGAGAGCTCTTATGATGTCATCAGATACACGTATGTGTGTTCATATGATGTGCGGGTAGCAGGTAAGGTAAATAGGCTTGTGCCGGAGTATACTTGAGCGGATACGTCTTAACTGAAACATGTGGTCATTTGAACTCAAGTCGTTGAAACTTATTCGCAACGCCTTTTTACGTAGCATCGGAATCCCGGTATTATAGATGGGGATCTTATCCATGACTACTCAGCTGCTGCGCCAAGACAAATCATAACTTAATGAAAAGAAAAGTCATTTTTTATGAGCAAGCACCCTCTTTGAAAGTTGGAACCATATCCAATACAATAGTAGGGTTGAGCAGTCCAATTACGAGATCTCACACATGATTTCGAATCGTAACACACACGCTACAATGACACTTATTGGGCAGAGGTACGGTCAGTTAGGAGGCACTTACCAGGCGAGGTGGCTATTATAATAAGATAAGATAGGCATCTTCATGCCCAGGCTTTCGGGTAAGAATTGCAAGCCAAGAATCCTGCTACCCGGATCGCCTTATTAGAATAAAAGGAATTTCGCCCCGATCAAGACCATTCCCGGCAAGTGATTGAGCTAGCTCTTGATCCTATGAAACCTGGGGAATAAACTTCCTTCTAAAGCTTTTTGCCAGACCGTAGGATGAGGCCTTTGGTTTCGTTACTGATTTCTCACTTTTAAAAGACATTTGGGGTTTCGAGAAGACATCCTTCTTTTATAAATAATAGACTGGAAGAGCTCGACCAAGGGGAGTCAGTCTCTTTGTTAGCAAAAGCTACTATTCAAAAGAAAAAAAGCCAAAGAGAGAGAGGTAGTCCTCGGGCTTCTTACCCTATACTTTAAGATGAAAAGCTCTTATTTTCAAATACACCCGTGCGTGCCCTATGAGTCTGAGACTTCTATAGCTGCAGCTATCAAAGCGGATGCAAATAATATCCCCACCCCTGGCGGCCCTGCTGGCTTGGTTGCTCATTGATTACCAATGGAGACTCCCAACCTCAAAGACTAAGCATGGGGGAGGCACACCTTTTTTTTCACGAAACTAATGTCCGGACAGCTAAACCCGCTACTGATGACAGGGTGGGTAAACCCGCGTTATCCTCTAAAGACTCCGCCTGGTAAGTACTTTGCTTTCTTCACATATGCATAAAAAGGATAAAGGGTATCTTAGCCCAAGTAATTCTATAAAAAAAACAAGTCACCATGGTTCCTTCGGTTAAGTTCCACTGGCTTAGCTCTTATTCAAATGAGCTATTTGACCTTTCTTTTCTTGCTCTAATTTTTAAAAAGCACGCCCCTTCCATTATTTCGGAAACTCCTTTCAAGCATAAAATCCTGGGAAAAATTTTTAAATGAATATGTAATTTGGGTCCAAGCAAACCTAATGTTTCGTTTCGCCCCGGCCCTTGGGAATAGTGGTTGACTAAGTTAGGATCAAGAGATCCGCTGGTTCAACTGACTGGGGATAAGCTTGCTTTGGGCGCAGCACTTGACATCTGTTCGAGGCGCACAAACTTTCTTTGGTTAAAAAGAGCTATTCAATTCTTCAGTTTTATGCTTATTCAAAGTTCAACTCCCCCTTATACTAGCTACATTAGATAACCATCTCACTCAGCAAGCCCCTTAGAATAGGGGGTTACAGTTCAAATAGAAAAGAGAGTCGGCTTGTTTTATTCACGGGGGGAGCGTAGGAGACTCGACTGTCTCACTTTTCTTCTCACTTTTAGTAAATTCATACCGGAAAAAGACGGTCTGGAAGAAGCTCCACTGAGGTACAGAGGGCTTTCTTTGAAACATGCTCTCTGATTTAGCTGTTTCAGTACTGAATTTGGCTGAGTAACTGAAATCCTCGGGCTGGAGCAACTTTTTCACCAAAAATCTAAGGGAGAAAATTATGCTACAACCTTCAAGATTGGATATCTATCTTGCTCGGATTAATGAGAGGAATGGGGGAAGACTTCCTTTACTGGATGCGCTTCGTTAGTCTTGGCTTCCTGAGTAAGCGAAATAAAAAAGTGAGCAGGCTCGGCGTAGCAGATCGAGTGAGGGTGAAAGACCAGGACCCACAAATAAGATAAAAAGTCCTACGACTGTCCAGGCAAGGGCAAACCCGTTTACCTATTCTTACGCTTACAACCTCACTGGCCCTAGCTGATTCTGGGAATTCATCTCGATCTTGAAATGCTTCTTTGACTAACGAATGCACCTCGGGGACCGAAATGCCTTTTGCTTTGGATTTGGAACTCGAAGCTGCTCGGGAGCGGTACAAAAACACAGAACCGCCAGTCCTACGGATCCATATGCTTCTACACCCCACCGAATCTTTCCCGCTCAACGATCAGGAGATCCTTAACGCGAAAGCTGTGAAGTGAACTTAGTGGCGAGTCCTCTGCTATCGCCCCTCAGATTGACTACTTAACTTATCTCCAGTCTAAAGCCTAGACTTTGACTCTGATTGAATAATGTCTTTTGTTTCTCTTGCTCCGAATTTACTTTAGAGATTATGCAATCCAGTCCCGTCTTGAGAAGGGTAGGACCTATTCTTTCTACTTTTACTTTTAGGAAACTTTGCTCTTAAATTTGAGACCAACTATCTCTCCCGTTCTCACCCCCCGAACTTCCTGAACGACCCCTTTTTAATCTTTTATTAAGTTTATTAAGTTGCCCGTCTGAACAAAGTCCTTTCTAGTTGAATTCGAATTCGAAGAATCAGTGCCGATCTCATTTAGATCTGCTGGTAGGCCTTCTTCCACTACGGCTCTGGATCTGAGATGTAATTCTTCTCTTTCTCAGAGCCTTACTTTACTTAACTTGGTTTTTGATTTGGAGCATCTTCGTCGGTGAAATCGCCGGCCGGTGGATGATGGAGATCATCCGGGGTTAGAGCTGGATCAATTTCAACCAGTAGCGGAAATAACTAATCTAAGTAGTGATCGGTAATAGTGGTATGGTAAGACCGCTGGCTCAGTAGAAAGGTAAAGGCGGCTTTCTTTGAGATGTTTATAACCCCACTTCCCGCCTTGACTTAAGTTTAGGTAGGCTTATGCCCTTTTAATCTTTATTTGCAATTCTATTTGAATTAGATTGAAGGCCAGCCATAGGGACTCAAGCGATAGTGCAGAAGTTCAAAAGCCTTTTTCTTTTAGTTTTGATTTCTGCGCCAACAAGGTTGGTCCGCACTGCTAAGTAAGATGAGCCTGATCTTCTATGATTGCCTCTGTCACGAGAAGTTCCATGAAAAAAAGTAGTCCTTAATTCTCAACCCTTAAACTGGGTGAAATAGCAACTTTCCTTATAAATTAATGATAGCTTTCATGTAGAAGAAGGCCTATGTTCGCCCGGAAAAGTTAGGTGATGTGCGATCAGAACGCTCTTAGAATAAGAAAAGAAAAGCCAAGTCCTCCTACCTCCGAGTCGAGTTCAAAGGGACTACTGACCCTCGTTGTCAAACCAGAGCCAAGTTCACTAGCGAGCAATATAGAATTTCATTTAATTAAGCTATCCCGAAAGAAAGTAGAAACTTACTAGAAACCTTTGGTCGACCGGGCTAGGTGGCTCCGAAAGGGTAAGGGAAGACGAAACCGAGGGCGAAGAAGTAAGCTTTACACCACCCGAAAGTACTAACACCAATCTTGGTTCGTCCCAGTAGAAGCCTTTTCTTTTAGTTCAGTTTCCGCATCTCCAGCAATAGGGAGCGATCCCCCCCGACGCGATTCTAAAAAATATATTAAAGTACTTGTCAAAGAAAATAACCTTGTAGAAAGCACACCGATTGACTTTCGATCTTGGCTGGCCCATGGATTGGAATTATCTTATATGATAAGACTGGTATCTCAGAACGTTTTTTTTTTTTTTTCTTTTTTAATGCAATTCTAATTAAGTAGGTGAATCCAAGATGCCATCATCTCTTTCCTTCTTCGGCTCGAAGGTTACTTAGTTTAGAGTTTAGATGAGCGCAAGAGCCCATTCGCATCGGAACCAAATCTTGTTAAATTTTCACAAATACAAGGTAAGGCTGACGAGTGCGCTATGTATATGTAAGGTCCGAACCCGCCCCTGCTCTCTCTCAGGTTGGAAAAAACTTTTTTCTGTATCAATATCTAAATAGAGGCTTAATACTTTTTCTTTGAATCTCAATGTGCTATAGTAGCTTTCTTTCTCCTTGATCCGAGTAAGAGAACTTCCAGCTAAGTCGTGGATAGATTCAGACGGGTTAATATAAGAAAAAAGAGAAGCGAAGGCTTTCGATCAAATAGACATCGCATATACATATAGGGTCTTACCAAAGATGAACCAAACTCCAAGCTACCTATACGGGGAGCGAGTGGGCGAAGCTTCGGGACAATTTAATTGTGGATTCGAGAATAAGTTCTCAAATAGTCTACCTGTTGAGCATCGACGCAACTTTTACTTTTTTAAAATTTGAGCACGATGATCGCCGCTGTGCACAAAACCTTTCTACACTCTTCTCCGACATCAAGGGAGAAATGAAGTAGATGAAATGGGGCTGACTAATTCGAATTACATAAGGACATAAAGAGGATTAGAGCATGTTGACATCATGCGAGAATTTTTTACTATAGCTGGAAAAAGAAGACCTGGGACAGGAGACAGGTAGCTGGACTAAGCCCCCATCATTTCATTCCCTAAAGTATTAATGTTCAAAAAAAAGATCACGAAACAAGGATGTTTTACCTGGTTTAGGTCGATCGCCCGGTCCATGTATTTGCGGCAGGCGAACGTCTTTTCTTTATAAGTATAGTAAAATAGTATAGTAAAGGCGTGTAGCGTAAAATCCAAGGATAGAGATAGCATCCAATCTTCCACAAAGAAAGAGAGGTATGAAAGAAGTCGACCGTTAAAGAGAGGAATGTATGAAGATGGAGGAATGAACTTGTCGAATAAAGAAACTGGACATCAAATTAAGCTTCCGGGATCGGTTAAAAAGGTCCGCATGCTGCGGTAGAATCCCGTGTTGGTAAGAGAGTTCAATCAAAATCAAATAATAAGGGTGGGACCCTTCGAGCTGAGGCCTTTGCAATGAGTTTACAAGACTAATATAAATTTTCCGATTTACAACTCTAACAAGGGACAGGATCTTCCTACGAAAAAAACATCGAGAAGGCGTCTAGTTATTTTCTCATTTTAGTAGTAATACCTCTGAACCTTCTGTGGCGACTGCCGGGTCTTGTAGTTCTTCGCGACCCATGGTTCAACAAGACAAGAAAGGACGTGTTAAGCAAAGATCTCGCCTGACTTATAAACCGGAATCCTACTCAAATGAGAATACTTATATAAGTTAAAATACTTATACAAGTTAAAATAAGTAGCGCTTTTCATGTCTTTTGCCTCTAGTTCTCGTCTTATTTTCGCTTACTTTGTATCTTGCTTTGACCCCAGAATTCTCATTTCTTTGTCTATGTTATAGAGTCTCGACCATGACTTAACCCAAAAGTAGGAGAAGAGTTGGACCAACCAATTTACTTGTCGATTCGAAAGCAGGTACCTTTGCGTGGTTATAGAAAGAGAGCACCTTCTCACATCACACCTAACATCGGAAGCCTTTTCATAACCATCATCATATATTAATTGGAACCCTCTTTTTTTTTTCTTGATTTGATTTTGATTTCTAAGCTCTACCATCACGTTCAATAGGGGGATTCTTTCATGTCTTTCGCCCGACTAGCTCGCCCCTAAATTCAATAAGACGTGAACTTTTACCCGGTTTTTACTAGCGTTCTTTGCTTAGCCATCTCGGCAAATCTATCTAGCCAGTACGAGTAACGATAGGTCAAGAACCACCCACCGTCCAAGCATGGGTTCAGCTCAGCCTTTATCTTGGGCTTGGCTTACTTATTTTCTCAAGTAACTTCTAATTTCTTGCTTGCTTTCCTATACAGTGGACTTTTCTCCACCTCCCTCCGTTCGTGATTTACAGCGAATTACCCACTGCATGGGACCCAAATTTTGCTTTTTCTTTCAAGCTGAGTTAGCGCAGCGCTTTCGTAGGCTCCTGGGAAGCAGCGATTGATCTCTCTTTAACTTGAATTCTTATAGTTTGTATTTGATTTTGAGGAAAGATCTTTTCCCCTACAGCATGCGTGCCGGTTGGTGTCGATCCATTCAAAGCGTCTTCATTCGTCCCATCGACAAGCCAACTGCTGATATGAAAATAAAATCTTTAATATAGTACTTTTCCTCCGTGTGAGAAGAATAAGCCATCCGATGCGAGTGCTCCTTCCTTTGACTTTGACCTAGCTTTTCGGATTGATCGACGTCTTACTGTTGTTGAATTCACTACACTACATGAAACTCCGCCGGCCTTTCTCTTCTTAAAACTTCTTTAAAATGGGTGGGCTCTAGTCCGATCTGTCCCAGCAAAGCCAGTTGATCAATTCCTGCTTAAGCCTGCTTTCATCAATAACTTATAGATCCGAGGAATCGGACATAAGGATGATTGATTGATCCTTTTTTTCTTTTTTGTCTGTTCACGAGTATGAACCAAGGCTGCCGAGCAGAGTCAGTACGTGTGGCGCTAGACGCAACTCACTTCTTTCTTTGCATTTCACTATGCCTCCCATAAGACGGCATGAGATCAAGCCCTCGAAGACTTCCAATACGTGGAGCGACCAAGAAAGAAGAGAGATTCTATTCTGACCTTCTCATTTAGCTGAGGAATATCATCAAAGTAGCTGCTATCCCACCTCAATTGGTACTTCTGCCGCCGATGATTCGTCTGGGAGATTAAACAATGGTCTTTACTTTCGTAACTATCAGAGAGGCTTTCTGCTCTCGAGCTTGCCTGAGAAGTAGGATGATATTCGACTTGAAGCTCTTGACTTGACCTTTTCATAGCATAGAATTGACTGCCCGAAAAAAGGCACCCTTATTCGACCTAAGAATGCGAGCTATTGACTTTGCCTTTGATATATAAGTCTTTGAAGAGTGGAGTCAGAATGGACCCATCAACCTTGGACCCTTCATCCCAGATGCGCTTTATTCTTATAGTTACTTATAGTTAGAGGAAGCGGGAAAAGGAGAAAAGGATAGATACTCCTCCAAGACCACTAAGCGGGAATCTTCCTACTTCAATACCGATCGAGGCCCCTGAAATCTCTCTTAGGGAATAGCGTACTAACCCATTCTTTAAAGGTCTTAGGAATTTCTAATTCTAAAACGCAGCTAATGTAGTTGCTGTAGAAGCTGCTTTCCAGGTCCAAAGGTAAGCAATTTAAGGTAGAACCTCTTTTTCCATCATCATCAACAGCGTTTCTCGTTTCTATTTCGTCTGAGTCTGGATCATCCGTAACTGCCATGTCTGCTGATACTACCATTACTTTCTATACTGTTCTTTCTTCGCCGGCTTCCTCATCAGACGTTTCCTTACCTTGTGGAAGTGGTTGGACTTGCTTTTCCCTATAACTAGAGTTCTAGGAATCAACCTGGCGAGGGTCATTCTTCGGTAGAGGTCGAGTCTGATAGCGCATCCTCCGCTATCCCTCATTCTATAGAAAACTCCCTCTTCTGATTTTCTTTCTTTGCGTTTTCGAGGGAAGTCAGTCTTCTGTCTTTAGTGCCTATATATGTATGTATATTCTATTATATAAGATATTAGAGGGCGTGCTCTGCTCTTTCAAACCTACGGAACGTGCCCTACACTAACTATAAGATGCACCGAAGCCGACTTGATTTGGTTTTTATTTGGGCAGGAAGACTCTTTTAAAAAAAAAAGTCTAAGAGAAAGGTCAAAGCCCCCTGCCACCATTTGCTTGAAAGAGTCAGTCGTCTCACGTCTCTCGTTTTTCCGGAGGAAGAATAAGTTAGGATAGAATAGGAAATTGATCAGGTCAATTCATTACAAGATGTCCGGTCGAATAGGCCTTAGAACTTAAACTTAAGAAGTTCTAAAATAAGACCACGCGCGTATATAATATAAGGTCTCTGGATAAAGACTAAACTACGTTCTTTCCTATTGTATTGAAATATCTCAAGGACCAGCAGGAATGGAAGACGGATCAGGATATGGGTATATAAACGAACGGACGTATGCAGTGGGGGGGCAGAGCAGGTCTGATTCATGCTTGATTCCTATCATAGCTTAGTCGAGTCCAAGAACATGCTTTCGAGAGGCAGAGGAAATTCGGGCTATCCCGAAACAAAGCAAAGGCAAGCAAAGAAGGTCCAGACCAAGGCGAGGGTAGGTTCACATTAAAAACCTCTCTGTGAGAACGGAAGTTGACTCCTACGGAATTAAAAGTAATCTAATATATATAATAGGCTAGGCAGGATGCGTAGCTTGAGTCTGAGTTGAATCTTCACCCTTCCTATGCGATGAGAAAAGAAAGTGCCATTCAAAGAGACTGATCGGAATGAGATTTCAGTCTAAATATCCTCAGCGGATCTCATCTAAGGAAGCGGCGGTATCGAAGAAGGAGCTGCTATCCCACCAAAGGAGAACAATGCAGCAGGCGTGCTTTGACTTGGTAATGAGTAGCCCACTTTCATATTATTCTTAATCACTTGCCTAAGATAAGGAAGTGACTGGCTAAGCAAAGAAAGAATAGGGCATAAGCAAGCAAAAGGAACAGACTCATCAGACAAAGCAAAGTCGACAGGGGGCGGTCGTAGAGGAAGTTGACTAGCTCGACCAAGTCATAGAGGAAGCCGCTTTTAGGAAAAACACACGTATAAAGCATAAATCCAGGCTGGATAGAAGGATTCAATCGCTCTCATTCACCCGCCCTTTAGCTTGACTCGATGAAAAGGGGATTTCTAAGAGATCTTTATAGCCCCAGTAAGAGCTCAAATGGTAAACTCTTGTCTGACTGAAGCTCGTTGGTGTGCTTTCAAAAGAATCTTTTCCTTTTGTAATTAGATTTTAACGAGAAAGATGGTAATAGTTAACCTTTCATTAGGTAGAATGGAAAGCAACCAGAGTGAAAAGCGCTGGGAATATAAACTTCTTTTTGTTTTGAATCCGCACGATCGGGTAGATCTTCACCTACTTCTACTTTCTACTGAGATTTCAGTTAATATCGAAAAAAGTCATTTCGGAATTATCCTACTGTATCCAGTGAATCTTTTTTATCAGCTTTGATTCCACCCCAACCCAAGCTTTTCTTTATATTATAATATAAAGTAGAGGGTTTTAGTTTGACTTCCATCAGCATCAAAAAAAAAAGTAAGCAAAGCTCTTGATCCACTCTTTGCTTACTTTCGTCGGGATGATTCTCTTAGGTCTGGCGAGCCTATAGTATAGCTTCAACCTCTCCTAAATTGAGAGGGGTGGGTGACCTAGCCTTGATCAGATGTGTTGATCGCTTGTTGTGATCGGGTGGTATCTTTGGTTCACTGAAATAGCTTTCTTTTTTTAGCGTGCGTGAGTGGCTTCCTTCATTTGCATGTCGTGTATTGACAGCTAAGATTTTCTGTTGTGAAACTGCCTCAATTACTAGCATGTGGGCACGTCTTGCCCTAAAACCAATCCTCCTCGATAGATCTCAGTATTTTCTTTGTCTTAGTTGACCTAAGCTGCACCAGTTCGGGCATCTTCGCTTTAGGATTGCTATCTAAAGAAAGTTTGAATTCATTTTTTTCCAAAGGGACAGACAGGGTCGATCTTACTTTTTCCCCTTTTTGTGATACAGGAGGGGCTCTCTTTCACTGACCCCATGCCTTTCTTTGTGGCCTGCTTGCGAACGAGACTAGGGATACTCTGGATTTAACTTTGACTTATACATCTCACGACGGGAAACTTTTCGAAGAAGAATTTACCAAAAGCGGAATGATCGATCCAATCACAATAAAATGAGTGCACTAAGATGGCTAGGATTTGGTTCAGAGAAAGGGGACTCAGATTAGATCTTTGATTTTCTTTACTTTAGGGCACCTCTGTGGCTATCATCTGCGTTCGTTGCTTACTTATGTATTGGATTGTGCCTGATCCTGTATTAACAACTGGAGCAGCTGCCCTACTTCTTTCTCCATCCTCTGGTGTAGAATCAGGAGTCTGGTCTCCTGAGTAGCGGTAGTAGCGGTGCTTGGAGAAGCCTCTTTAGCTGGAGCATCAGAACTTGATGGACAGAGCTAGTCAATTTATGAGTAAGCGGGTGGCATTCAAAAGCGGGTTCGTGATTTATTGTCCGATCCGAGGAAGGATGTTTTTCTCAAGCTCAAGGATAGAATCATAGAGCAGGGTTACTGGTTTGATAATGTAGCTCGGGAGCTGTTCCAACTGCCTTCCTACGAGAATCTTCATGAGAGTTGGGGCCTAAGATATGCCGATGACGAGTAAGTCAGATCTTTTCGGTCGAGATCCACGAGATGGAGTTGACTAGCTCGACCAGGTGAACTGAGCCCGTGATGTGAGCTAGTGGGAGCCATTGCATGTGAGAAAAAGAGCCAAGGCAGGAATCAGGGAGAATAGGAAGAAGTAGTCAGATTAATAAGGAAGTCGCACAAGAGATCTGTATCATAAGGAATTGAGGAATTGGACCTAGACTTCTGAAACTGCGCTTTTCCCAAAGGCGTTCTAAGATCAGCTGTCGATGAAAGACTCTTTTCTAAATTCTCGAAATTCTGTACCATCCGGCCGAAGCAAGGGAAAAGGTTGTTGACGCGCGAATCTTGACTTCAAATGAAATTAATTAAATAAGCATCTTCATTCCCATTTTCAATAAGACGAGATAAGATATCGGAGAAAGCTTAGATCCACGAGACTCCTAATAGAAAGAAAAAGAAAGGAGAATCTGTCTGATTTCTAATTGATTTTGATCCCTTTTTCTACCTTTTCTTTTGATTTGAAATGATTGCTTCTTGGCTAAGAGCCCATTCCCATTCTGATTTTGATTCAAATCTTGCCTTAGGTCATAACCTTGATTCGTTTGCCCCAAACTCCAACCTTTTCCTCTTTCCCTTCTTGCTTTCTTGACTTTAGTTAGAAAGATATAAAGTAAACATAGCATGTCACAAGAGCGAGGTTTAGAAATGAGACTCGATGTGTGGGCAGGTGGAGAATAGAAAGCGAGGCTGATCCGACCTTACTAAAGCAAAAAGTAAAGTCAACAAACCATTTACCAAATCCATAAGTCATGAAACTGTTCCGAAATATAAAGTACCAATTCTTAAACTTAAATAGCCTTCCTTCTTTTTCTTTTTGTTTGCTTTTTTTAGAGCAGGATAATTTTCGGGACAAGCTTTGGCAGAAGCAGCCTTAGTAGCTGATGGTAGAGAGAAAGGTTCATCCGCACAGCAAGATAGATACAGATGGATCGTTTGAACAGAGTGCGTTCACGTGAGGGGGAGCTTGATCATGATGCTTTCAGTTAACGTCTTTCCAACTCAAGTGGATTTTAACTGAAGTAAAGGATGGAATGCGCATAGTCGACTAAAGTCCAATCGCGAAAAGCTGCTCTTTCTCGAGTTGTAAAACCTATTTCTCCCAGTTTTGCACTATTATCTTAAGATAAGAAGTTCTGTTTTCGGACTCCTTTTCACGAGCTCCTTCCAAGGGGCACTCCCTTACGTAAGACACGAGAATTCCTGCTTTTATTGAAAACTTTCACGTTGTATTTTCTCAAATCTTTGAATTTCTGTCAAGTTTTTTCAAGTTTTTTTCTCACCCCCCTATATTGGGTGAAACATCGTGGTATCTTGGTATCTATCTGGATAGCTTATTTGGTTGGAAACGAGAGCTATTACTAATTAGAGAGAAGATTAAGCAGAATGGGCAGTTGGAATCACGAAAGTTCCTCGATGCAATCGAAGCTGCCAATTAAGAAGCTGCTTTGGCTGATCATGGAAGAAGGGCAGGATCAGAAGCTGGAACTGGAGCTGATTGAAAGGGAAAAGCACCTATCCACGGATGGAATGAGACATGCATTTGCATTAGATATAGTAAAAAGCTCCTTGTTTAATAAATTCTTAAGCTTTTTTAAGACAGTGCTTTCCCTGGCTAAGAAGCGTAGAATCCGAAAGAACTCGCGTAGCATTAGTCAGCCCGAACCAAGGCAGCTTCTCTAAGCTTTTCCCTCTCCTGCTGTGGTTTTCTCCGTCGTTACGACTGTGCGTGGGAAATTCACAGGTATGCTCTTCCTCTCGAGACCTATCCTAAAAAATTTAGCTGTATTCAAAAGACAGCAAAAAGAAGGAGACGAAGTATGAGCATACAATTAAGAAGAGGATTGATCCCACCTTTCTTCTCTATACTATAACTAACTAATCGGGAACCTATACCCTTAACACTAAAGAAAGTCGAGTCTATCTTATATAAGACTGATTCTGCCTTGGACTTGTTAAATTTCTTAGAGTGGTCAGAGTCGTCTTAGGCAACCGATCACAGCCCAGTCCTTAGCGCTTTTTACAAAAACAGGGGGGAAAGAGGGTCATTGAATTAACGAGTCTTTGGTCGAAAGAGCGTTGATGAACAAGCTGCTTTAGCGGATCTGGCTTTCCACCGGACCTCTTTCCGAGCTAAGGCTAAGTATGTAAGCGTCAGCAGTGCCTTTCCAGTAGTAGGGTCCAACTGGTCTGCCTTCGTCACTTGCTGTTATAAAAAGGATAAAAGTCTCAAAGGGGAAAAAGAGTTCAATCAGTGACAACGCTGCGCTTAAAAAAAAAATGGTAATTAATATTAAGATAGGCATTCTGATGAGTAAGGTTGATGAAGCTATGCAGCAATAAATTATCTTTCTTCGTTTTCTTGTGGTTATACCGCTGCTATGATCAGCTCAAAGTCAAGCATAGACTTTCGTTTCTATGGACCCATGGAGCGAGCCGGCTGTGTGCAAGCAGATTAACAGACTCGTACAGGAGCAGGAGGTGGGATGGGTTGCCTCGAAATCTATAATATCCCACTGATGATTGGGTGAAAGAAGTCGGGGGTTTACAAGCAGAATGCGCAGATGGAAGAAAGAACTTTTCTTATTAAGTAACTGGGCTTTTCCCCCTTTTTCCTATATAATTCTAAAGTGAAGTCATAAAAGAAATTCAAAGCCAAAGAAAGGAGCCCCGTCTAGGGTATACCCAGTGAATTTGGCCTCGAACAAGTTGAAGCATTTGTCGAAAGATTTCCGGATGAACAAGAGAGAGATCGGGAAGACGGGGCTGGCTGCAGTTCCACCATCGGGGGTCCTGAAAAATGCTTCTACAAAGATCTTTAGTGCCAAAATAAAATAAAAGAGTAGTCATTCTGGTTTCTTTCACTTGTTAGCTATATGGCTATGCTAGCTTTGGCGGAAGGAGATCAAGCTCAATCCCGGTTAGCTGTCCGTAAGGGGCGCAGTGGGCGAAGCAATAAGATTGGCTCCCGTTCTGTGCTGTGGGAAAGAAGGTATGTGAGCTGGAGAGGGAGCAATCCCCAGGAATGCCCCGGTCAACGAACGTCGGGAACATCCTCTTCTTCGACAATGCTAATTCTTATATTTTATTTCTTCTCAACAAAGCAAAACTTAAGAGGCATGGTAGAAGAAAGATAGCGGATCCCAGAATCTTATCTTTTTCTCATTGCATTGCGCAGGGATAGTTCTGGCTGGTTGAAAAGACGTTCCTACTTACATGTGTTAAGCAAATAGCCAGTACTTTTTATCTTATATAAAGTTAATTTTATTTGACTTATATATATATGTGTAAGAAATGACTCGACATTAATTAAGAAGAGGAGCTAATCCTTCCTGACTTAGGCTAGCTAGCTTTCTTGTGTAGGTTGATTGACGGCCAGCTCGGGTATCCGGTTGTGTACCCAAAAGTGAGAATCTAATGATCATATCTGACTTTTGTTAAAGCAGGCCTGTAGATTAATCCGCTCGGGCAGCTTTTTTCCGTAAAGAGGAGCATCCAAACTAATTATGTTTCTCAAAGAAAGGCATTATTAGATTATGCCCACAAGCCTCATTTCGAGATCTTTGATGGTGAGCACACGTTAACAAGCCTTAAATAGCCTACCTTCTTGATTTGTTTTCTAATTAGATTCTACCTTTTTTTTTTTGCTTTTGGAGTAGGATCTGGTTCCCAATCGATTTGAGCCTTTGTTTCCAACGTTAGCTCTAACAACAACTCTAGATTCTTCGGAAAATTCCTCCTATTAGAATTTCTATAAGCTAAGCGTCGTCAACTGGGTCAGTAATAAAGAAAAGAAAGGATGATGAGAATGGCAGAATGCTTTTCCTCCCGTAGGACTGAGCAAGTCAAATATGAGCATCCTCAGTAGAAGTCAAAGAATTTTCTGACCAAGACAAAGATCTAATTGAAGATGTAGCAGAAAGAGAAGGTCAAAGATTTGACAGTCAAGCTATCCTTTCTTGCTTGTCTTTGATAGTTAGGATAGTTAGACGACTCTTGCCCGCCCATCCTAATGCAATGCAAGCTTTTCCCTCACAGCACAGGCGCTAAGATCAATGGCTGGTCGAGTTCAGTTCACTGGTACGGCCTACGTTCAAAAGGAAGTAGCGTAACGAAGAGGTCTTCGAAGTAGGCTACTCGACGGAGCGGTTAGTTAAAAAGATTGACTTATTTGATTTTGATTTAGTTTTGAAAGCAAATGAACCAACTGGACCTTCCGGTGATGTAAAGGCAAAAGAAAGGGTGAAGGGCGAAAGTAGACCAAGTACAGCTGGCGACTTTCTTATAATAATATAATAAGTAAAGAGATATAATATAAGGGTCTTAACCTGGTCTTCGAGGCCTAAGCCTTTCTCATATATCATATAGATTCAGAAGAATTTGAATTAGATTCGGGTTCAGTTGATCACACAAGAGCCCCTAACCTCTTAGAGTAAGGACGCGGGGCAACTACCCTCCAAAGAAAATCGAAACCTTTCTAATTTGAAAGTATTACATTTGCTTTCTTACCCAAAAACGTAATAAGATTCAAGGTTGACTCCGAAGCGAGGCATTCAAAGGGAAATAAAGCATCCTTTTTAAATAAGATCATAAGGTCTCATGGTAAAGATATAGAAAGTGTACCCTTTTTTTTTATTATTGACTTATGTTAAGATTATTTTAAATCGAGAAGAGCTTTTCCTTACGAAGTTGTTGCGGGAGAGCTGTTGAGTGAAGGTTTCGCGTAAAGCAATCGAATCAGTCCTGGGTTGTTGGGTGAAGTAATAGATTTCTACTAGGACGAAGCAATGGCCCCCGGTGCCTGTTGGATTCTTTTCCGATGATGTCGATGCGAATGATTAGATGAGAAAGATTTGAAAGTAAAATAAATTGCGATATTTAATCATATAATATCTTTAACGGAAAGTAATTGAGATTATTCGGTAACCTCGGTTCGCACCTTCTCGCACTCATACGAGCAGCTTTACCCGTTTACTTCTCTTTAAGTTCAGAGAGTCCTTCGTGAACTAGTTAAAAAGCAAGATCATTGTTTTGGTAAGAAAGCAAAGCTATGAAAAAGGGGTCAGGGAGAATGCAGGTTCAGTCTTTCGTGGTGGAATCACTTGACTTGGATGAGATAGACGTTTCATAAGGGAATAGGATAAATTGGGGCCTACCATAGCGCTTGTCTCACTAGCTTACCACTTGCTTTCCTAAAAAACACACGAGAAGTCTATGCCAAAGAAAGGAAAAGTCAAGCCAAGAGGGCTAGGTTACGTTTCGTGTTAGACCTTTGCTCGTATGCATAAAGATAAGAATTGTAATGATCTAATATAAAATAAAGGTATGATTTTTTCTTTTTTATTTGTTTTAATGCTGGAAAAGAGGCTAAAGCTTTAGCTGATGGTTGAAAAAACTTCCCTTGTCCTTATTATATATGCTAAGGCTCGGATCGAAAGAAGGATGCTAACCTAATTTCAGGATCTGGGCTTCTTACTTAGTCCTTACCGTTGCCCGCCCTTAAGAATTAGCTTTACCTTCTACTGTCTGAGACGAGGATTAGGTGGGGCTTGGGGCTTAGACTCTTAAAAGGTAGTTCGAGATAAGGGATTGAGCTTCAAAGCAGAAAAAAAGGAGCTTCGGCGCCTGCGTCTTAGACTTATTCTTATGCTGGATCTTCTACCGGCACTGAACCTGCTCTCCCTTTTGAATCGACTTCCTTTTCCGAAAGTCAGAGGTATGCGAGTTCGGGATTAGACTTATACTTGGAGGTCGTCCACAGCTAACATGGCTGATACGCCTGCAACTGAGAAAAAAAATTCCTTTTCTTATTCTCCTTGATCGTCTTTCTCACCATCAAATGCTTTGTCTTATGTTTCGTAGAAAAATAAAGAAAAGAAAGGTATGAGAATTCATCTCACAAACCACCAAACTTAGAATACTTAGAATTACGCTAAAACTCCCTCTTTAGCGCTAAATTTACACCCGTTTTTGTTCGCTTATTATTTAATAGAGAGTAATCGGCGAGCGCCGGGTGCCAATTAGCAAATAAAGGATAGAATGAGGCTTTTACTCGTTATTGAGGGGAATAATTGCTTTATTGATCCCACTTTTAAGGTACGAGAAATAACAGCCGATGAAGGTTGATCTGGATGATCTGTAAATGCGTTTACTTAGACTTACTCTCTATGTCTCTCTCTTCCTATTCTGTAGCTAAAGCTACTGCGCCGCTACTAGCGACCTCTATTGATGGATGAGATCCCGAAACTCTCTGATAAAAAGCCAATTATAGTAATATAAAGGATGTTGGCAAAACCCTTGAACAAAGAAACCCAGTATCACGGCAGGATCCCTCGAGACCTTACTGGTGGGTTGGATTGTGCGAACGGGTATGTGTATCCAATAAGAGGGATCCGCTTTAATATTATACGTGCTTAGTCCCCTCAGTTAAAGAGGAGGGCAGGTTTACAGGTGAGTTTATTGCTTCGTTTGGGTAGGACATAAAGGCTGCATCTGAGAAAGGACATTGGCCTAATATAGGATAGGCTTCCTCTTTCCTGTAGAGTTTGCACAATTTGCGCGCTTGTAAAGTTAGGTCATAAGAATAAGGATAAGGGGAGCTTAGTCCGAACATGCGACAAATCCCACCATCTTTGAATGAGCGACTAGGAGGTCTAATGCCATAGCTTCTATGCCGTGTTAACACTATCAAGTGAACTCGTCTCCTCTTCACTATCACTCGAGCCAACTTCTGTTTCCTCGATTTAGCGAACCGGGAGCTTCCTTCTGTCTTTTCACGTACAATACCTAAGCAAGGAGACACGAGAAAGAGGTTTATGTTATGAATATTCGGGCACTAACGCCATCTTTGCTTTGCAAGAGTCGTTTCGATAACCCTGATGGTGATGAGGGCACTGCAAAAGCAGCACCGAAGCCTGCTCAAAAAAAGAGAGATCTACATATGATTATCTTACATCGAGGAATAAAGCAAGCAAGTCTTAACAGGTTAAGGACAGGTACTACGCTTGTTCTTTATAATGTTTTTTGGGGGGGGTTATAAACTGCCTACAGGACCGAGCGGGTTGCTTGCGTATAGACATTAGAGAGTATGCTTGAACTTTGGGTATGTGAACCACCGTTTTGTCTTCGTAATGAACAGTCATATTTAATGGGTCAGGTGCTAAGTGAGTGCGCGTGGATTGTGTGTCCATACTCCCTCTTCTAAACCGGACATTAAAGTCCTCCTATAATCTCGGATCCACACACGCCTATTGCTCATACTCAAAGGCATTCTGCCACACAAGAGTAGTGGACCATTCTATTCATCCAGTAAGTTAGTTTTTCTTATTCTGAATCACAACAAACGATTGATACGGCCATCAGTCATTAAGTTATCGAGCCGGTGCACTCACACAAGCTCTCCTTCGTTAGTTGAATTCTTGAAAGCAAAGGATTCCTCATAGTAACATCACTTTACAAAGCGCTTAGTGAGGAAGGGCCCATCCCTCTTACGAGGAAGTCCGCCATTAAAATATACATGGCTATCACAGCATCGGATAGGTGTATATATAAACAACTCTTCTTTAATCTTTCCAGAAAGCTCTTATAAGACTTTTCCTGAGAATACTGCTTTGGGGTAGTCTAATAATATAACAGGCGAGGGACGTACTCTTTCTATAGTCAGTAGATTTAACCTACTATTAAGTCCCGGTTCGGGCTAATCTTTTTTTAATTGAAAAGCTGCTCGCCTGTTACTAATATCTCTACCGGCCCTATATTATTCTAAAAAGTTTACGGATTTATCACGCGTATTGTAGGTAAGAAGCCTCTATCTATTCCTGTTTATTAAAGGTCTTTTTTCTTGTTTACTTAGCGCTTGCTTGTGTATTAGAGCTCTTCCAGAAGAAGTATTGTCTGATAAAGAAAAGGTTGAGCCAAAAATAAAGTTAAAGTGCGGTGAGGATAATCCGGCCAGTTGGCGAGAAATTTAAAGCGTGCTCTTACCTATGAGCTTTCTTCTGTCACAGTTCGGTAGATTTTTATATACGATTAAACTAGTACGTTATACATATTGTCTCTTTTCTTGGTCAATAATTATGCAGGTAGTAGGTTAGTTCGCCTCTTGGCGACATGGCGCGTTTACTTAATATTATGGTACTTAGATACTTCGAGCTTACCCTACTACTATAGCTTTTCTTACTTAGGAACAGGTTCGCCGGAACGGCTTACTTTTGCTTAGTTATCTCAATATGCTTCTTAGTTTTTCGCGATAAGATAATATGGCACTACTGGAGAATGAAAAAAGGGGGTCAAAAGCTGGCCTTTACCCTTTACCTTATGTAAACTCCTATCTAAAGAAAGACTAGGATCCATTTGTCGTGATCTTTCTCATACAAGTAAAAGAAATCTTGCTCATTTCATATTAGGACAAGGAGACCAGTAAGAGGAGGCCAAAGGTGAGACCAAGCAAGCTGTGCATCTCTGTTCAGCCTAGTGTTTATGATCATATCTTTTAAGGCTTTCAATTAAAAGCAAGAGGAAGACACTTTGCCTACTCTACTACTTCTACAGCTATTAGACACTTTTCTTGAACTTTCGTTCCAGTTTATTAACGGCTTCCTTTTTTATTTGTATTCTTCTTTATTTGCTTTGTAGTATTTGCCGTTGACGCTTTATCTGTATACTATAGGGAGTGGACGAGACTTGCTCACCTAAGAATTCCCATCCATTTTAATTAACTTCCTCTATAATTCTAAATCTTATATGTTACCTTGAACTTGTAGTAGTATCCCCTTATATTTCTTTCTAATTAGACTTGCTTATTATGTGTGCTAGAAAGCTCCTACTCTTGTGTAGCAGTGCAAAGTCTAGGATCAAGATATCTTTCTCGAGCTATTAGGGCAATCAAAGCAAGGTTCACCCATTTATAGAAGCTCCTCAAGTTTTAGCATAAGATATAGATATGAAGGTGAGTTTTCATTTCATCTTAAAGCTCCTCGCTCCTCCTGTATTTGATTACCTTTTTACAAGTAGTAAGGGCAAAAGCAAGAATCTTTATTAAATCGAATGCCCCTTTAATTAAAACCTTCCTTACTTTTGATAAGCTAAGCAAACTTCTATGAGAAATACCAAGCCAGTGTAATCCCGAATCGAGGCAGTTCCAGTTTTATGTTGGCGAGTAAGCTGTTATAAACTACACCCTTACGCTACTTTTGCGTGCGGGCTTTTACCCATCTCTTAATCAGGCTCGCCCCTGGATTTCTAATTAATAGAAGGAGTCGTCAGATTGAGCGCATGGAAGGTTTTCTAAGGTTTCTGCTAAGCCTGTGATTAGTAATGTTTGGCTAGCGCATGGCCTGGACTTCCCACTTTTCCTACGCAAGTGAAGTCGTCGGACTCTGGTTGAAGACGTGATGGTCGATCCTCTGTGCCGAAGAAAAGAGAGCTTTCCCTCTTGCTGTTCTGATTCCTTTTCTTAAGATGAATTCGAGTTAGACTGGCACTTGAGCACTTATGAGGAGCGATCTCTGATTAGAGGGTATGGCTGCTCGCTCTTGCACTTGCTTTCTTCCTGTCCGTGTCGGGAAAAAAGGGCTTGTACCCTATAAACAAACGCAACTTAGTCCCACATTAATTAACATTCTTAAGGAGAAGAGTGGCAGGAGGAAAGCCCTTTGTACGCGAAGTGAGGGTAAGCTTCAGCTTACTGACTCTGCCTGACGAATGGACCAACCACCCGATCATCTTTGATGTGAAACCATGAATGCCAGTCCCAAGCCCAAGAATTGGTCGTAGTAAGATTTTTTGGATTTTTTTTGATGCAATTTTATTTTAGGCGGTTGCTTCGGAGAATACCACTACAGTCAGATGATCTCAAATCAAGAGGAGAAAAGAGCAATAGAGCACCGGTGCTTCCATTTCCGGATCGACTACCAGCGTCATCATTGCTTGCCATCTCATATGCATTCGTGGAATCATTTACAGAAGGATCCTCCAAAGAAAGAAGACTTCACTTCAATACTTATCATTCTGTTGCTTAAGCGTAATAAGTACGACTACGACGACCCATATACACCACAACCATAAGTAGCTTCTTTCAATCGCTCCGAAGTAGCACGCCCATATAGTTATCTATCATCATCAAAAAGAAGAAGCGCTAGTTTCATTTACTTTATTTCACTCTTCTTACATGAAAGGCTTATAATGGCTTTATTCTTTATGATAGGATCCCCATGACTTTTTTTCTTTTGTTTGTGCTTTGCTTCCGACCCCTAAAATATAAGGGAGCTGCCGCTAGTATAAGCCGATAGCATTATAATTGTGATTAAGGAACCCATAGCATTTAGCCTTTCACCTATGGAAAGGACTTCTTTAATTAGTATATTTGTTTAATTTTATATTTTAAGTTCATTACCATAAGATAATAAGAAATGCGGGGAGTTAGAAGCGCTTAAGCCGGCGGCGTACCTTTTTTGCTTTGCAGGATTTGCTTGATTATGAGATACACAGTATAGATCCGAACTTAAAATCCCTTTTGCTTTCAGTTTAAGGGTTAGGTCGATGGGCCATACCGCAATTCAGGAAAGAAATGCTAGTAGTAGGTAGAAGGAGCAGACGTAGTTGATCTCTTATAAGAATTCTAATTCATAGTACAGCTATCAAGCAAGGCCTAACCCCAGATATTATATCCCCGAATTAATAGGTGCGAAATTACTCATTCCGGAACTACTCTCGTTCTCCAAGTATTCCGCTTTTTCGTTACAGAACTTCTTAGTCAAGCTATTTCATACTCAGCCAGCCAAGGAAAAGCTAGTGAGGATTTATTAGCTGTCGCACGGATTCCTCCCCACTAAAGATTAAATAAAAAGCATAGCATGTTAGGTGCCTCGCTGCCTAACAACTACTATAGAAAGACTTAAGTCCAATTAGAAGTCTTTTAATATATTAAGAGATACGGGATCAATACGCGCATCAATTTGATGCTTCTTATACGGTTGAATCGTGAGCATGTGTCATGTCAAGAAAACAAGAAAGAAGGCTTATTATCCCAGTTCTTCAGGTACACTGGATACTTTGAACAACTTACTGCTGGTACTTTCCTTTTAAATGCAAAATCCTCTTTTCCGGGTATGTTATTTAGACGGAGCTTTACTTTTTTTAAACAGAAAGCCTTTCCTCTTTTCTCTACTGGAAAGTCACAAGCCAACTTACTTTAAGCTAGCTTCATCTCATGGTGCTTAATCATATTCTGTAGTAGATGGTGTAGAGATCTCGCCTGGATCTTCAGAATAATAACAAAATTTAATAGTATTAAGAAGTAGGAGTAGGATAGCTGGCTTTCGGTCCTCTTTTAATAAGAATTGGGATGACCGTTGTTTACTTGCTTAGGCGCTTACAATCTCATCCTTATATAACAGTCCCTAACCAATAAAATTATAAGTGGGCGCAGTCAGCATACACACAATGATATATAACTAAGATAAAGAAAAAGTACTTAATTAACCTTCATTCTAAACTCATCGTACTGACTACTCCTTTCGAACTCGAACAAGAAGGGGAAGAAGAAGACCGTATACTTAATATTCTTCTTATACGTGTGATGACTCGAGATTTCGCGGAGCGCAAAGCTCGTTGCTTGGATGATTGGCACGGTGAAACTCGAAGAAAGGAACCTGTTTCGCCCGATTGGCTATAGATATCGAAAAAAGGAGCATGCTTCTAGGAACCCGCCGGAGCTTTATAAAAAGAAGTAAAGTGGCACTTTGCTTGAGTTCTATTCTAGTTACGTAAAACATGGCACCTCTTACCTTAAGACATTTTTATGATTATTTGGCACCGATGAAAGACAAGACACCCTTTTCAGAGTGCGCGGATCTAGCCGCATAAGCAGATGCATATATAAGTATAGCTCCTGGTAGACCGGATCTCTTTCGGCAAAGACAAGAGGAACCAATCACCAGTCTGTCCCACTCAGTAAAGCGTTATGTGCCAATTGAATGTATTTATGGCTATTTTAGACACCAAGAGTTCAACCTATAAGGTTTAAGAAGAATGCAACATCGATTCATTAAAACGTTCGGTTTTGTTGTTTGAGAACGTAGATGCTTTAGATGCGAAAAAATGCCTTCGCCAGTTAGAACCCCACGCATTCCCTGTTCACCTATGTTGTGTTGATTTATTATGCGAACCGCATGCATCAGCGGTTTCTGTTTACATAAAAGCGGTAGAAGATATCTCCTCGAGGGTCAGGTCAAATGATGTAAATGCCAAATCCGGGTTTTTCTTGAAAGAAATGTAACAGCTGGCTCGGTTCCTCTGGCTAGCACTAAAGCTTTAAAATTTCTTCATCTCTAGCGGGCTATTCCCTACAGGTTCAAAAGAAGTGCGTTTATATACTCTTTGAGACTAGAGGGCATCTTCGCCTCTTGACATGGGGGCTCTTACTTTTTCAAGTTAAGTATGCCTCCTGCCTGCTTTCGCAAAGGCTTAGTGGTACGAAATGAGGACTGAAATAAGTCTTGCTAATGAAAATGTTTTCGGTAGGTATGGTTTCTGGGTCTTATAACCTATAGCTACCAAGTAGGATTGCCAGTATTGAAGAAGATTGAGAATGCCCCATAGTGCATTCTGAATTTCTTGAACAAGAGGGATATAGCTGACGTATTTTTTCAGTTTGCGTGTAGATATGAGGAAGCCCCCTTACTTCTAGGGTTTCGTACCATAATTCTCGACTATCTTTCATCGCAGCCTCTTGCCTACTCTTCGTCACTTCATAGACTCTAATCCAGCATTCCTTGGTGTGGTTAGCAGCTTCTCCTGGTCGTAAGTTGACTTTGTATGCAGTCCTTGGTTTGATGATGATGCTGACGATCATGTGGCACCAATCTACGCATCTTGTGTTGACCGTGAATCTTTCTTAGATTAATATTGATTTAAGAAGTGGAGCTTGATCCTGGTCCTCGCATATAAGTCGAAGTTGCCAACTCAGAGGGAGTCGTCTCGGGCTAACCTGCCATGACGTTGTTTCAAGTAAGCCCACCTCTTCCCTTGGAACCGCTCTTTCTTGAAGTACAGCGATTGCCTCTAACAGTTAGGCTTGACCAGTGAATGTCACCTTCCTGTGTTCTATTGGAGTAGCTCTTTGCTCACCTCCTGGTACTGTTATCTAGCAACCAACAGCATCAGCTAAACCAGCTTGCTCATTAGCTACTTAGACATCAGAACCCGCGGAAAAGCTCCTATCGAATAAAAACCACCAATATCTCTCCTGCCGGTTGAGAATCTCCGTTCCACTCCTTCACGTGGCGTAAAAACTAGTGCATGCAAATGATATTGCGTCGAAATAAAAAGAAAGCGCAGGAAAGCTGACTTGTTTCGACTATTCTCCTCTGTATAAGGGTTAGGAAGACCTTTCGGCCCTAAACAGTATGAAGAGCAGACGAAGTCTGATATTTAACTAATTCAGTCCCTTACCTGTACTTTCTTCATCAAAAAGTCAATCTTTCTCAACGGGCGTTTTTTTCGATAAAAAGCTAGATTGATCGATTAAGGGCATGAGCTAGTCTAGTCTGTAGTCCCGTAAAGGGAAGCGGAGAAATCTCTTTATCTTGAAACCATATACTGGCTAATCCCCTTGCCGACCTCCTCTTAGATTAAAGAAGCGAGTCTGTTGTCGGTCACTTAGATTAGACAAAGAAGGTACGCGATAAAGACCAGATTGATCCTCCCGACGGATGCGTGTGATAGAATAAAGATGAATCAGATAGGAAGTCAGGTCTTTAAGACCCCCTCGAATACCTTCAAAATTAATTTAAGAAGTCTTTTGCGGGCGGTGCCTTGCACAGTGGATCAAAGCAGGCTGCCCTCAAAGATAGAAGAGAAAACAAAGCCGGATCAGTAATCCTCTTACTGCATTTGCTTCACTCGTTAATTTCGCCTATACTGTAAAGGGTCAAGAGGTCCGCCCCTATATTATATATAGGCTTCTAGCCCCAAACAGCATGGCAAGATGGCATTTGAAACCAGTTAGACCGATGATATGCCTCTTTTTTCTAATAAGAGCTAGTTATTCTTCCTTTGGTCGGGCCAACCTTTTATCAGTTATAAGTAAGGTTCATTTGAGACTGAAACCAAGGAATGGTCTTTTCACAAACCTGCTACGGAGATACCTTAGGTCCCTTCGAGCCAAGCCAGCAAAGGATCCTCTTGCTTCCCCTATTTCGCTCGTACCATGCGCCTCGTCAACTTCCCTCTAAGTTTCTCTTTTTATAAGTGCTCCGCATCCGTACTTTTCTTTTTGTGTCAAAGAATTTCCTTTTGATTCGGAAGACTGGGTCGAGGAAAAAAGACGTTATAAAGGGGAAGGTGCGAAGCCTTACGGGAGAGAAATTTCTTTCAACAATATCCATAAGAACTCGTGTGGACATCTTGTAAATAGAAAGGATGCCCGCGGCTGATATGAGCATGGTTTTACTGCTA